>CAJNIZ010045396.1:31296-44551 GCA_905231905.1 Symbiodinium pilosum
GGGGGTACTAATTGAACCCATGAAATACAGTCTCAGCTAGTGCTTTGGTATGCAGATTGGAATGGGAGGCCTCAGTTCAAATGTAGACCCATGATTGATAGACCCCCTCCCTTTTAGGGGCCTGATTATTAGGATCCTTATTTTAAACCCTATTGGAGGGAGGGGGTCCCATTTTCTTTTCCATACTCTCCCCCATATAACCCCAATATCCTTAAATCCCTATATTGGGGTATGTCTATACAGGCCTGGAATGAAGGAACTGGCTTTGGGCTATTGCCATTCGCTGGGTTGAATCATGGTTTTCCCTAAGCCCTAAATCCTAAACCCCTAAGCCCCTAGACGCTACACCTCTAAAGCCTAACTCCGAAACGGTCCAAAAATCGGAGTCTTTTTCAGTAGTAGAAACCTTGAAGCGCCAGTGCCGAGGTTCTACGGTTTAAAACACATCCAAGTCCTGTGCGGGTTAGGGTTTACGGGTATAAGGGTGTAGGCTTTAGGGGTTTAGGGGCTTAGGGTTTAGTTACAGGCTTTACATGAGAGTCCAGTCAGTTGACGACGCCTGCAGGCGCAACAGTTTTTGAAGCTGGGCACACTCAATCTGAGATCTGCGCGGCTCTGAGAGGCCAAAACCAAACCTTAAGCCATACCTGAACACCAAAACCAGTTAGAACAATAGCCCAACACCCCTTAGAGTAGCTGGCCTCAGTTTTATCAGCAACGCGAGGCAGCGTCCAGTACGCGCGATTCTGCCCGTGCTTTGACGCCACGGGCTCCAACGTGGGCACGCAGGAGTCTATGAGAATTTGTCAGGGGGACCAGTAAGTAGGTTATTCATCCCTATAACCCATATAAGTAACCTACTTACTAAATCCTCATGACTCTCCAAGTAGTGTGTAATTCACTAGGGCCTCCCGTGTAGTCAGTTCTATTAGGGTCAGTCACGTCTGCTGTCTCAGACAAAACCGGATTAGAGCTGTGGGCAGGGAATGTAAGCCTGCCACAAGTTCGTACGACAACTTTTGGGATCAACCTTTCGACTCCAAAGGCAGTATTCGCTGAGGAGCCGCAGGTTGGCAGTCCCACTTGGGCCTGCTAAACCCTCAACCCTTAGGGTTCAGGGCCTGGCATTGAGGCTCTGTCTTCAGTTGGAAGCAGAAACCAGGTCATCTAAAGGAGCCAAGGGTCAGCCACGCCGACGGACGTCGTCTCCTAAGCCCTACATCCTAAAGCCGAACCTTCAACCCTAAAGCCTAAACCTTAAAGCCTCAACCGTGTGGCTCTTTGGGATAACAAAGACCAGTATTCATCAGGAGTAATTACTAAGCTGCAGGTACTTGGGGTGACAGGAAAACTCCAGCTAGTTACAGATTTTATTCCCTCAGTCTCGCAGAAACGAGCTTTCAGACTCCCTCTTTTTGTCGCAGCTTCGATTAAATCTCGACCGTCAAGTACAGCTGACATTCCTTCAGGGACAGGTATGGAAGTTGTTGGGGGAGGAAGGAGGTTAAACAAAGGCTCCAAGGACACAGCTTGCATTTACTCGGGGCCCAACGTGCGCAGAAAGTCCAATATCCCTTAATTAGGGAATCTACCTTAGATAAGAATTTGGGGTTAAGGGATATCCTTCCCCCCCATACCCTAAACCATTTCGACTATCTTTTGCAACCTCCACTGTAGACCCCACTTGGAGGGTCACGGGAACTTTAGTAAGTAGGTTAATAACGGGATAGTTGGGGTTACTATGTGGCTTATAGGGGTTATACGTATACTGACTACCTGAACCCTAAAAGTGTGTAGAACAATTGTTGTTGGGCTATATTTAGGTGTTTTGGGCTGTTGCTTTACTTAGCTAATTCTTTTCAAGGTTAGGGCTTTTCGCGTGCAAACCCCATAGATAGTACTGGAGCCTTAGGGTAAGTCTCCCTGACCCTCCAAGCAGTTCCCCCCAAAAATCGACTTCCGACACCCCAAACATCCAAAGCAACGGCCATGGACTCTGAGCCTTCAACCCTAAATTCAAGACTGGCCCCCTTAACACCCTGAACCCTAAATTCTCAACCCTGAACCCTAAATCCTAAACACTGCACACTAAATCCTAAATCTTAAATCCGAAACCTTATAACCTAAACCCAAACCTTCAACACTAAATCCTAAACCTGCAACACTAGATCCTAAACCCCAAACCCTAAATCCTAAACTCCTACAAAATCCAGGAGGAGGGACCCAACTAATATCCATCAAATCTGCATATAATTTGGGGTCCCTTGGACGCGCTTCTTAAGTGGGGTTATCTTGGGGTTATATGGGGGTTATCTAGGGATAATGGAAAAGAAAATGGACGCTACGATTTAGGGTTTAGAGTTTAGTGTTTGGAGGGTCGTGGGGACTTAGTAAGTAGGTCAATCATCACAATAACTAGGGTTACTAGATGGGTTATAGGGGTTATTCGGTTGTTCACCTACTTACTAAGTGCTCCTGACCCTCCAAGTAAAGCCTAAACTCAACTCTACCTGTAACTCCATTTACCTACCGTTTAGTAGTAATTGCTCTTAACTAGTATGTATGACCCCTAAAGCTGTAGGTATCTGCGGTGACGGCCAAATCTTAGACCCTCAGCAGGGATTGGGTTCCCCAAACCAGTAACAGTTAGATACTGTTTCTTTTAGAGCTATATATTGTCCCTATAATTACTACTAACCCTCTTACCGACAGTTATGGTTGTTATGTGCGTGGGACCGGTGCCCAACTCAAACCCTACACCCTAAACCCTAAATAGAGAGCAGGAGCTTCCTGCTCTCCTTACCAGCGAGATCTCCTACACCGCAGGCCACGCACAGATCGGGCCTACTTTGAGGGTCAGGGAGACTTAGTGAAGTAGGTTAATAGTGGGGATAATTGAGTTTAGTCTGTGACTGTGGCTGATTGAGAGGTTATAAGTTATAAGTTTACTTACTAAGCCGTGCTAACCCTCCAACTAGGGAGCCCAACATGCCTTTATTCAGGAATATGCGTCAAAATGGTGCTTGGAGCCCGAATATGCTTTAACGTATATACCTTGATGAAGGGGCAGTGGATTTTCTAGGTAGAGTTTGGCAGTTCTCAGGGTTCAGGGTCGGGTTTAGGTTACCCTAAGGGTTCAAGTACCCAATAATCATATACTTCACCCAAAGCTGTACTATAATTACTATTACCCAAATCCCAAGTACCCAAATATTGGGTACATGGACCCTTAGGATTAGATGGTGTTGGGTCCAGGGCCTGGCGTCCAATAAATCAACAAACTTACCTCTGTATAGTCCACATGGGTGGTTGTCAAAATTATGGTCCATTTCTGCATCCTTATTATAATACTGCACCTAACATTTAGGGTACCCAAAAAAGGACCATAATTTTGACAACCACTTCCATAATGGCCCCAGAAAACGCAGAATGTGGTTTCGGGTTCTTCTGGTTGCCCTGATGGACACTCTGAGAACATGTGTGTTTTCCTAACCTAAGAAACGAGACTCTCCGTGGCAAGGCGGCTTCTGTTGCAGCATCTCAACAGAGAAGCTCCAGAACCCTGCTGTAGTCTTTCCAAAGGCATTTCCTGGCATGCCTTGTGAACTTCGACAGGATCTAATGTTCTCAGCCTTTGAGGCAGTACTGTAGCGTTTCAGACCTCATCCTATGCTAGACTCTCGTACTATCAACACGATGCTTCACAGGGATCCTGAACCCTAAGCCCTAAAGAGATGGAGTCCAGGGCAGTGTGGGTGAATCCTCCTCATTGTAGGGACCCCATCGAACCCCGAGTCTCACATAAAGCATAAAACCTTGAGCCTGAAATCCTACATCTAAACTCAGGTTCTTGGGATTTTGGTTCGGGTTGAAAGACCTGCAAGTTCAAGACGTAGCTGCATGTGCTTAGAATGCGGCTGTTAGACTTGATGGAAGTTTGACGGGGAGAAGTCCCTAGGGTTCCAAGTTTACGCCAGGGCCCTGAGGGAAGATACCAAATGCATGACCCCAAGTATCTCAAACCTAAGAACTATCAACAGCCCTACCTATTTTGGGCTATTGGGATCCATTGGGTGTCTTTCCAAGGCAGCACACCCAGCACTGGTACTTCGTCCACAGCGGCATCAGACTCGAGCACGCAATCCACGACCGTAGCGTGCCGCGTCCAGCATGTCAGTAGAAGGAATGTAATTTGTGGGATTTGCCCCTCGTTGAAGTAGTGGGTCCTTAAAATCAATTCATTAGGCCATACCACAAACGGGGCTCCTTTTTTTGTTAACTTCCTAGGGTCCAAATGCCTCATCATCATGCACTTTCCCAAAACCTGTACTGCAACTACCCTTGCCCAAATCCCACCAAATGGGAACCTGGGCCGTTAGGGATAAGTAAGGCAGGGTTTGTAGTGTATAGCTTTTTAGGGAGTTTCAGGATTGAATGGAAAAAGCCAGCTTCGACTCTAAACCCTAAACCCTAACAGCTGATGTGAGCTAATACACAGAAGCAAAGCTACTACCTAAACCCCTAAACCCTTGGCAAAGACATTCCGGAGCTACGGCGAGCGGCAAAAGGCCCGATAAAAAAACAACCAAAAACAGAAAATTCATAAACCTTAGGTGGACCCACCACCCAGTAATAGTGACTATAAGGGATAATTGGGATTATATTAGGGTCCTCTTATATTCTTCTTATACCACTATTACAGGGTGGGGGGTCCTCCTAACCTAAACCCTAAACCCTAAACCCACAACCCTAATCCTTACTTTAAATCCCTAAGCCCATTCGATTTTAAGGCGTTCAGTGACTTTGAGAGAGTAGACCGCACTTCTCAGGACATCCCCGGCATCCTTCTCCATATAATATTAGGGTTAGTAGCCCCCTTGATAACCCGTAGTATAGGGTTTAGGATTTAGGGTTTAGGGTTCAGGGACCCTATAGTGCCTCGTTAGGCTAAAATCGCAGGCCAGAACTGCGAAGCTGAGGAGCATCGAGTTTACCATGAACCCTCATGAGGGAAATCGTCCCGTTACGTTCGCATGGTTCTTGCACAAGCCCAGGCGCCAAACTATAGACTTCCTGGCAGCTGAACACGGAAAGTGAATAGGGCTTCTGTGGGGGCCCAGAGTTTCCACGAGCGCAACCTAAACTCCAAAAGTAGGTAGAATAATAGCTCAAAACACGTAAATCAAGCCCGAAAGGCCATTATTCTATAAATTTGGGGCTCAGCTAGGATCTAGAAGCTGCCAGTTCTTCATGAGAAAGGCATGACAGCGCAGCGCCTCCTCTTTTTGACAACAGAAGATCCAGAGCCTTCAAACCCTCCATTGAGCTAGTAACCCATTGAGGAAATATCAGGGTTATATTGGGGTTATTTCGGATTAGCTGAAAAGAAAATGGAAACTACTATAGTTCATCTGCCTTACATCATGTCAGGAGTTTCGGGATATTTCACCCATTGTTGATCAACAAACTTTGGAAGCTTCATGAATGGAAGCTCTTGAAACCCTTGCAGCGCTCATGGCCTGAGAGTATGGGTGGACGGCTGACGCCAGTATAGCCAGCACCAGCATCATTGCTTTGCATGAAGTACTCATGTGCGAAGGTTTTTGTCAGTGCAGTAGTCGTCTTCTTCCGTGTGGTCACAGTAACTATCCTAAGCCCCGCTGACGATGCTAGACTCTAGAATATCAAGACTCCAAGTGGTAGACTGAAGAGTCTAAATTTCAGACCCAAGAATCCAACTGCTAGGTCCAAGAATCCCAAAGACAAAATCCAAGCAGTTGATGCCAATGTACAGCTTCCACGAACATCTATACATAGACAGACAACCTGAACCCTAGACCCTAAATCCTAAACCCTAAACCCTAATCTCCAAGTCCTATACACGCCTTCTTGAACCATATCCAAGGGCAGACGCCACCTCCGATGCAGTCACGTCGGGAGGCTTTCTCTCCAGCAAGGCCTGCATTCAAATATGAGCTGTAGTCTAAGACTCCTTAAGCGGGGTTATATGGGGGATTATATAGTGAACTACTATAGGGGTTATTAAGGGGGATACTAGGAGTTTAGCCAGTGGCTCATATGAATCAAGGTATCGTGGCTTCCCTTGACAGAGGGACCCCAATATAGACCCCAAAATACAAAAAGTCTTCATTTCAGGGACGAATTTTGGGCAACCTCCACATACTTTTTGGTGCTTGAGGTGCTTTGGATTTAGGATGTTTGTTTGTGTTTAGAGTCTACCTGAACCCCAAAAGTAGGAAAAATAATGGCCCAAAACCCACGAATATAGCCAAAACGGCAAAAATTCTACATACTTTTAGGGTCTAGGGGCTTGAGGTGCATCGAGATGAGGCGGTACATGTAGGGTCCAGGGTATAGGGTTTTGGGTTTAGGGTTTAGGGTATAGGGTTTAGGGTTTAGGGCTTAGGGACCAGGGTATGGGATACATAGGGACATTTTGGGAGAAAGGTGTATATGTAGGGCCTCAGAATTCAGGGGGTATGCCTTGCGCCATATTAGTAATCCTAGTATGATATAGGGTATAATGGAATTGTATAGGGTGTATTGAGCTTTCAGGAACAAGGGTGCCAGAAGCAAATCAACTGAAAGTTATGCAAAATCTAATTCCAAACCAAGTGAAGACGATTCACAATTGCAATAAACCCAATCAAAATTGCATTCAGATTCTATTCAGATTCCTTTATACGAACCCTTCAAAAACCATCCAAGTCTAGGAAATCAAAGAGATTTCTAATCCTAAAGAGTCGTGCTAGGGACCCCCCTAGTCCAGAGGATCCGGGCCGTAGTCTACTTCAGTCTTGGCGGCGGATTGCAGAATTGTGCAATTCTGGGGAACCTGTATCTTATATTGGGGGGGGGGATATGGGGTTAACGTTTGGGGGAAGGGAGTATATATAATATACAGATATATATATATACACGTATATACGTGTGTACATATATATATATACATGTGCATATATAGAAACTATATAGAAATATATGGCTCAGGTGGGTTGGGCACTTGGTGCAGCCAGTTGCCTCGCCGTAGCGCCCGATGCGCGCTGAGCCGGGGAAGTTGATGGATGCATTGGAGCCCCTGGCTAAGGTGAGGTCTGGGTAGTGTAGACCCCTGATTAATGAACACCTTCCTTTGAAGGGCCTAAATACCTATTATAATCCCTATTAAGGGGAGGGGGTTTATCAATCAGGGGTCTGGGGTAGGGTTCACGGTTTAGAGTTTAGGGTTTGTTTTTGGGATTCAGAGTAAAAAAGTCTGGGTAGGATTCAGGGTTTAGGGTGTAGGGTTAGGATTTGGGTTCCGGCTTCAGAGTAAAAAGCCCGAAGTTACAATCAGGTAATATGCATATACAACGCTCGTGTTTTGCAATTCACTTGCACAGATTGAAGGCTTCCCGTACTGTATAGGCTAGAGGAAAATATTGTTCCAGACATGTCTAGACGACACAGAAAATGGTTTTTGGCTTAAGGGTGTTGACGTTGGGGCTATAGGGAACGCGAAGCCCTAAACCCTAATCCCTGAACCCCTCAACCCTAATCTCTAAACCACAACCCACTCCAAACATCAGCCCTAAACCCTAATCCCTAAACCCTTCCCCTAATCTCCTAAAACATCGGCATGAGGTCTTGTTGGAACAGGTGCCCTAGACAATCCTTCAAAAAGCCTCTGGAACCTCGCAGTTTAAGTTTTAGGGATTCGGCTTTAGGGATTAAGGGTTTAGGGATTAAGGGTTTAGGGATTAGGCTTTACGGATTAAGGGTTTAGGGATTAGGCTTTAGGGATTAAGGGTTTAGGGATTAAGGCTTTAGGGATTGAGGGTTTAGGGATTAGGCTTTAGGGATTAAGGGTTTAGGGATTACAGGTTTAGGGATTAAGGGTTTAGGGATTAAGGGTTTAGGGATTGAGGGTTTAGGGATTAGGCTTTAGGGATTAAGGGTTTAGGGATTACAGGTTTAGGGATTAAGGGTTTAGGGATTAAGGGTTTAGGGATTAGGCTTTAGGGATTAAGGCTTTAGGGATTAGGCTTTAGGGATTAAGGGTTTAGGGATTAAGGCTTTAGGGATTAAGGGTTTACGGATTGGCCTTTAGGAATTAAGGGTTTAGGGATTACAGGTTTAGGGTTTAAGGGTTTAGGGATTAAGGGTTTAGGGATTAGGCTTTAGGGCCTAAGGGTTTAGGGATTTAGGGATTAAGGGTTTAGGGTTCCAGTATCCTACAGGGGGTATTTGTTCTAGCAAGGCTGCCCTTGGGGGTAGCCGGGTATAACCTCAAAGGCTCTACTGCTTGCCTGTGGGCTCTAATGATCTTTACAGCGACTGCGGATGGGCGTCAGCTCAAGTGTGAAGCTGAGCTCTTTGCGCTCCTGAGCTGCGATTGCCGTCCGTAGGTCGCTTTTCTGCACAGGAGTTCTGGCTTGTAAGATTGGTAGTTCCTACTAGTTTCGTGAGAATTTTCTAAATTTCTTATCCTGCGAACGTCTCGGAAGAAGGGTTATCATGTCTGCCAGGGTTCCACGGCAGGTAAAGGTTTAGGTGTTTAGGTGTTTAGGTGTTTAGCTAGGGGTTCGGGAATATTGGTCGTAGCAACAGCAGCAACAAGAATTGCAACATGCACAGCCCCAATTCAGACTTGGGTGCGAGAGTTGTACATGCCTCAGGCCGTGCATTGTTGATGGAGGAAATCCTTAGGGCTTAGGGCTTAGGGCTTAGGGTTTAGGGTTTAGGGCACCACCCAAAAGCCCGCAAAGTCCATGAGCATTCACAGTTGTCGTCATCGTCATTGTTGCGGTAGTAGCAGCAGCTGCTGTGGTATAGTGACCCCAGGTGGTGCAAGATTCCTTCACAAACGCTGGTATTAGCCCCAGAACCCAAAACCATCACTTGCTTTCGATTTTTTCCGTGCGTACCCGGTGGGGGTTTGGTTTCGGGGCTTATAAGGCGCTTCTAAGCAGTTTTGCATTAGGTGCGACTGTACTCAATAGTGCGGGAGCTCCTCCAAAACACAATTTCCACGAATGCGAAAGAGGACCCCGTGTTGCCCGTGCGATCTACGAAGCTGAAACCCTAAACCCTAAAGCCTGCAATCCGAGCACCCTTACCCTGAAGCCTGAACCCTAAAGCACTACAACCCACCGGGATGTTATTGCTAGAGCATTGCCTTTGCAGGCTTAGGATTTAGGATTTTGGATTCACTGGGACCTTGTATACGGGGTAGAATCCCCACGAACACCTATGAAATCCCTATATATATATACACACCTATTAAAACCCCTACAAAGTTTCCATAACCATAAACCCTAAACCTTGCATCCTAGGTGAAAGCAGAAGGATTTGCCAGGGCAAGGACTCATCTGTTGCAAGTGAAACAAGGAGTGTGGAAGCCATCCTTGGGTTCAGGGCCTAGGTTTTATGGATTTAAGGTTTAGGGGTTGAGGGTTAAGGGTTTAGGGATTTAGGGTTTAGGGTTTTTAGGTTCCCATACCATATTCTCAGACTTTTCCAACATTGCTGACTGGTGCCTCATGTTCGCTATTCGCGAGGGGATAAGTGCAAAGCCAATGACGAGCAAATGAGCAGGAACATACTTGGGTACATGCCTTACCTAAATTACAGGGCTCTTGTCTACTTTTAAATTTCAAAGATGGTGAATTCATCGCTTGTTGGACCTCGAAATGAAGACCAACATCAGTACGGACACACCCCGTATGATTCAGAAGGACTTCCCCGCGCCTCCATGACACAAGGCCGAATCTTCAAGGTTACCTAGACCAAGCGTTCGCCTTGTTGTGGTATTTGCTGCTTGACAAGTCTAAAAAAAAGAGACCTACCAAACAAGCATTTGGAGGGTGGGCTTCGGGTTTCGCAATCTTGGGAAGCATTTAACCACAGCCAATGTACTTCCTTACAATACGACTCTCTACTAGAATACCAAAATGCTTGGGTTCAAGCGCCCCTGGGTTACATAAAGTTTAGCACCCTAAACCCCAGACCCCTAAACCCCAAGCCCCAAAGCCCTAGGTTTAGGATTGCGAACCAGACTCAGCTCAAAGATTCTGGGCCTTCTTCAGGTACAAACGTCTTAATGAATTAGAAGTTTAGAATTGAGGGTTTTAGTGGGCAAATGGAGGAATGGATGTTCCTTGAATCCTCAATGTTAGAATAATGCCCATATTCTTTTCCATGTCTTATTTCCCTAGTAACAACCAGCAAGTAGGGTTTAGCAGGTTCGTGTGAGCTGTAGTCTTAACTCCTAAAGGAGGGTTATGTATGGGATTATATAGGAAGTATTATAGGGGCTATAAAGGGGTTACTAAGGAGTTTAGACCCCAAACCCCATTATAGGGCTCGTTAAGGGGGATGCTAGGAGTTTACATGTGTTAACTGCGCTTGTTACCTGGATCTTGGCATCTCTGTTGGAACCTTGCCCACAGTCTGGATTGCCAATTGAAACTTAGTGTTTAGGGTTTAGGCGGTCAGGACTTAGGGTTTAGGTTAAGGGTATCAGAAAACTCGTAGTCGCAGCATATGAACTCTAGACTCCATACTCCCTGATGAGAGCTTTTCCGCGTGGCCATTTCAATGAGGTCATGGGCCTCAACCTGTCACGCAAGCATTGCTCAATCATGTCTGAGAAATGCATCTCCGATTGGGCCAGTTTCTATTTTGTTGTAGAGGTCAAAGGCTAGATGATTTCGTATTCGGGGAGTTTGCGGTGTCTGGAGGCATTCTTTGTCATGCTTGTTTTCAGGCAGAACACTCCTAAGGCCTTCTTCGCTTCATCAGTTGGAAGAACACTACTAGCATCATCAACCTGGAGATCAGGCTTCAAATCACAGTTCAGCATCGTCGAAGCTTCGCTACTCAGCTTCCGATGCACCTTGACATGAAGGAGTGCTTCCCCTCAACAATTCGTATTCATACTTTAGGGCTTAGGGCTCAAGTGTTGGGATTTCTTTTTTGAAGCATTTCAGGGATAGTTTGCTAACGTAGTAGGTTGTATGACGACATATAGTATCAGGCGACGGTTCTTTTTCTTTGTTCGTACAAGTGTTTTGTAAAGAGTCCTCTCACAACCCCAAAGCTAGGTGCGAGAGACAAGTTTCCAGGCAGAGAAGCAGAATTGCGTTTTATTTCTTGGGGCCCCTACATGAATCATGTTTTGGAGGATCTTTACAGTTTGAAATGTACGTAGTGTATGCGTGGGAACGGAGTACCTCAATTTCAGCAAGCCTATAATCCCTAAGCAGGACCTAAGGTAAGATCTTGCAAGCCGGATTAATGGCGAGGCACACCCTTTTGCTTTAAGAAGTGTGAGAAATCAATCCCTCTGAGAGTCCAAAAACGGTCCTGACCGTGAGGATGAACCCCAAGCTCCACTTTCAAAGTCGAACACACATCCCGGCCCAAACCCAAACCCTAAATCCAAGCTTCCTTTTCATTGTCAATCTTCTTTTCCTCCCCTGTACCTGAGTGCAGTGTACGTATCCCAAATTATCCCTTTATGCCTCATGCCTCCCTAAACCCTAGACCCTCCATATACTAGGCACTGAGCCCGCTAGGAGGTGCAGGTTTCATCTCTGTTTTGCTCGACGTGCAACGAGCTTGCCGCAGTTTGCTGCGGGACTGGCAAAATGTCAGTCGCACGATCGTTTCCCTGGGTCACAAGCTTAAAGCCTTAAGCCTGAAAAGGGCTACCTGAACACCAAAAGTATGCAGAATAATGGCCTGTCGGGCTGTATTCAAGTGTTTTGGGCTCTTGTTTACCTATTTTGGGGCTTAGGTATGGTTTCAGGATTGAAGCCTCAGGGTTTATGGTTTAGGGTTGGTTAGGCTTGTACAGAGCGGACTCAGGCTATACATTTGTGAAGCTGTAAACCCTGGAGTATAAGATACATGGGGTGGTGTAACATTTCCTCCATCCACGCGGTGCGGATTCTCCAATTAAAGGTTTTTGCCACCCCTTTAATGCCTGCAAAAACCGTCTTGTAAACCTGAATTCCCCGGGGTATGCCATTTTGCCACACTCCTCTTGCGGGAGCCCATGTCTCAATCGTGGCCATACTTGACGGGCCTACCTAAGCGTGCAACCTCCCTTGCCTGATGTTATGCTGTTGTTGGACTGAATGGCAGCATTGCTTGCAGCATAGGTTTTATATTAAAATAAGCTTTTTCGACCCTTAAGCCGAATGAAGGAATAGGCAGTTGAACATACACTTCCCGTTTGATGCAGCCTGTAGTAAATTCCTCAGCTTTGCTATCTGAGAGCTTCTTCCTTAACCCTAAAACCCAGACCCTACATTGCAGTCTCCAGAATCGCTTTGTACTGCCCTATATGCCCACGGTTCCAGGATCCCTGCAAACTCCCATGTTGAGAACCCCACCCATAGAAACATATGAGCTATAGGCTATAGTGTAAAATCCTAGTATCTTCCTGTATATCCTTTAGAATAGTCCCCCATAGAATCCGCTATATACGCACCTTTAAGGGGTTTAGATTAGAGCTCATATAAGTACAGCAAGGGCCACTTCAAAGAATGGAATGCTTTCAAGTAAGGAGGTGTTGCTGATTGGCAGTTTGGGGCTTGTCTGAGCCCTCGAATGGGTTTAGGGTTTAGGGTTTTGCAGTAGGACTTCCCAAGACGTACTACATGTAAGGCCTTGGGTGGGGGCCTAGAGTAAGCAATGCGGTTGCAGGATTCACTCCTCATGGTCTTGCTTGTGTCCTCAGTCGCACTCACGCTCGGAACACCATTCCAGGTGTACCGCACCCTTTGAGAGGGTAAGCTTTGTTTGGCAAGAAAGGACTTGCGGCCAAGCGCTTTGGAGTTACGGCTGCATGCAAAGACAAAGGCGGAGCTTCTTGAGATTGATCACTTATGGGGAGACGGGGAGCAGAGGCTTCTGAGAAATTACGTTGACATGGGACGTTACTCGTGCTTAAACACTTGAACCTTAGAATTAGCTGAAACAATCCACCAGACAGCTGTTGCTGAGCACTGGCGAAATAAGACACGTTTCAAGGACCAGCGTCCCCCTACTATACAGCATGGAAAATCTACCCTAGACCCTAAACCCTAGACCCTCTCCTACTTGGTGGTTCATGGGACATAGTAGCTACCTAAAACAGGGTCTATAGCCCTTCGTACTTATATTTGAGGTAACCCCCATGAGGCCATTTAGGCAGATTATAATTAGGGTTGTTAGCCCAATCCTAAACCGTAAACCCTGAGCCCTA
>CAJNIZ010045397.1:0-22426 GCA_905231905.1 Symbiodinium pilosum
GGAAATGATGCATTGACAGCCAGCATAGAATGAGAATATATGCTTTTTATGGTTTCAACCTCTAAAAACGTGTAAAAAACACTTGTTTTCACTGAAAAACACAGGCCTGTATTCCGACGCACTCTCTATATATATATATATATATGGTAAATAATAGGGTTTCCCCAGTATCGTAACTTGAATTAAGTTCCTTGACAGCAACCCAGTCTACTTAGGTGTTCTTGCCAGGAAGATTTTGTGTGCAGTACAGGGTTCCACTTGTGTGCTGACTGACGCGCCGCAAGACTCCGTCTTGCGCACGGCGGTTGCTGAGCCTCCTCGGCGACGTGCACCGCTTCGCCCCCATGGATGCAGCTGCCAAGGAGGTGAGCTTTCCCACAAAGGGGGGGACCCCCTTCTGTCAATGCATTTGGGTTCGCTTTTTGGGTGCGTAGGTATTTCAGCAATTGCAGCCGCGGGACTCCCATGTCTGGATTTTTAAGATGCCGTAGAATTCGGCCCTGCAAGGCAAAGCTTGATCATAGCATCTCTTGTGTCAGGGAGGGTGAGCGTTGCCAAGCATCCCTGCCAGCCTTTTGAGTAGCCGAAGGAGCTGAAAGACTTGATCGGTGAGGGCCTGTGCCTCAAGACTGTGGCAAACTGTTGGGAAGCATTTGACGCCAGTCTCTTCCTGCTGTCATGAAGACAGCCAGGAGGCTGCAGCTTCCTTGAATCTGTTGAACGGGAGCCAGAAGGTCCAACGCAATCATTTATTTCATGGGCAGGCTCATTTGCCGAGGCTGCGCTGCTGAGATTCGAGAGGAAGCATTCATGTTCTGTGCGCTGAGGTCGCTACGAGATCTCCTGCGGCCTCATCATAACGGCTGGGAGACTCCTGGCACCCAAATGTGGCAAGAAGTCTGCTAGGCGCAGGTCTTCGCAGGAATTTTGTGTTTAGCTGGCAAACCTTTGGCGCAACTTTTCTGAGGACATGCGCTCGGAATCGGAGGAGATCGTGACCTCAAGCTTGGAGTGCTAGAAGCTTGGGAAGGACGCCTCACATGTGTGGCAAAGCTTAAGTACAAATCTGCTGGAAGAATGTGTGGACCAATCGATGGGTTCCCATTCAGATGTCAGAGATTCAATCTGTTGTGTTGGTCAGCCGCGCCCCTCAACCAAGTGATTTGCAGGAATCTTGGCCCTGGCGCAGAGCTTGCCCCAGGTGCGGAAGCCTCCCCACTCTTGTGCCTCTCATCAGCTGATCTCCGCTGTCAGGTTGATGCCATGGAGGCCTTCCAAAACCTTGTGCCGCACGTCATCGGCGTCATCATCATGAACCTGATGGCAGATGAGGACCTGGTTTTCGTATTCTCATGCAAGGGTTACGCGGGGCCGGCATGCTCACAACCAGGTTTTCAGTTGTGAAGTTGATGTGGTTGCCTGAGCTTGCAAGCTTTAAATCCGGGCCACAATCTGAGCTCTTTCAGGACGAGTTTGTCCGCGCTGCCCGGGCCCTTCTGGGTGATCTACTGCAGCTGGCGTTGGAAGGAGGCAGCTTGCTCTTGGCCTGATTGTGTTCTTGTTCGTATACCGCAAATTCCGAGCTCGGCTACTGCTGCGACCTTGATGCTTTTTTTCTAAGTTAACCATGCTGAGAGAACGAAACCCTAGCCTATATAGTAGTTTCCATTTTCTTTTCCACTACAGCAATATAGCCACAATTTAACCCAGTGGGTACAAAGGATGGCTATCTTAGAGCTGCGCTGAAGGCTGGCCATTGGGTGCCATAATTTGCGGCGCTTGGGCAGCGGAGCCAGATGCAAAGTGCCAATGCTGAATTTGGGCTTCGGGAGGCTGCTGTAACAGGGACATCCTTTTGACTATGCTGTGTGCAATCTTGAGGCAATCCAGCACGAAGCTAACACCTTGTAAGGCGTGCTACCGCCTGCGAGCATGTGAAGCTCAGAGTTTTCACATCGGAAGTGTGGACTGCATATGCCCTCTAGAATGGTGCCTATGGTAGACTAGCCACATGCTTGTTCCATTTTACAGGGCTTCCTTTTGTAGAGAGGCTTGAATGCGCGGCAGGGTCATCTTATAGCGACACTTTGGGCCTGATTGTTTTGTGGTCTTGATCAAATTGAAGGCCTGAGGTCCATCAAGGGCGCTCGGGAGCCAGCAACTAGTAAGCATAGCTTCGGATGATTTTGAAAGATGCTAGCTATGCGCCCCCAAGCACTAACTTCACTACAACATGAGATACAAGGGAATTACCATGCATCTCAGGGATGTTGTAGCAGTACGTGAAACAGAGTGAAGGCATGGATGTCAATGTCAAGCGTATTCTGTCGTAATTCATATTGTGCTTTCCAGTGTCCATTGCATTCCTGCACCCTATGAAATATTTAAATACCTTAAATCCTAAACCCCAAACCCTATACCCTTTGAGAAGGTCCGACCAAAAATCCTATACCCTTTTATGAGCTGTATATTCCCTTCAAAGCATCCCAGCAAGGCGTGCCTTGCGAAAGGCTTGTGGCATGGACCTATTCGTCAGGCGTGCTCATCGGCATCCTGCCAAGAAGCCACAACTGTCATCTGGGGGATTGTCAAAATTATGGTCCCTTTTTGGGTCCCCTAAATTAAGCACCGTATTAGTCCCCGTATTAAAATTGGGACCCAAAAAGGGACCATAATTTGGACAATCCCCCATCTGTTATCTGCCCTGTCCGGATAGCCCGTAGGGATAAAAGATCCTAAGCCTTGAAACCCTAAGGCCAAAAAAAAAGCCTAGACGCAAGCTGAGCTCCTGCCAGTCCTACCAAGTACTCACTGGCAACCCAACATGGGGGTTTCCCAAAATTCGAGGTACCTTTTTTGAGGGTCCCAATGATGAGGATTATAGGTTTTTGGGGTTTATATTGGGGTCCCCCCATTTTGGGAAATTATGGCATGCGTAATCGACATCTGTGTTTCTTCAGCAGGACAGATTTCCACCGTCGGATTGAACAGTTGGCGCAGCCCCTTGGAGCAACCTCATGTAAAGGCTGAAGTGATTCTGCGCTCACTGGCCTTGGAACGCGAGAGGCAGACAGACTTGGCAGATGATGCAACATGCTCAGTGAATCTCAGTGACTTAGTGAGGCAGCTGTCCCTCAGCATGGAGGAAGATGCCTCAAAGGCTGGGCTTTCAGTGTTCCCTATCAATCTGCCATAGAATTTCGACCCTGCGAATTCAAAATCCGACTTCAGGCTAGCAGTGCGTCACTATTTGGTGGCATGACCCGGCCAACCTCAAGCGACTTATCTGAACAAATCTATTGAAACTTTTGGCCTGGGTTCTGGAGGTTGCCTGGGGGACTGGCCTGCAATGCACAGTCAGAATTTTTGGTCTGTTCTTCGGAGTGCAACGGCATGTTTTTATGGATGGCGGCGCCGGTGTTGAAGCTCCTCACCTCCGAAGCTGTGTCGGATCATGAAAAAACATCCCGCAAGCAGGATGCTCTATAATGGAAAAAATGGAAGCTACATTATAGTATATAGGGGTAATACGGGGATAATGGAAAAAATGGCAACTACTAAAGTATGTTGGGGTCACATGGGGTTTTACTGGGCTAAAATTGGTAGACGGAAACACAAGGCTGGGGGCGTGTCCATAGCAGCAGGCGGCACTTGTCAAGGTTGCGGAATTCCTGGGCGAGCATACTTAAGATCCTCAATGAAATGTTCTATAGATTTCAAAAAGACTAGCGGAAAGTCAGTCAACTGCAAATAGCTGGGGAGACATGGAAGTTAAAGTGGCTTGCTGTCAAGAACCCAGTTTAGCTACCAGAACATGGGTACATAGCACATAAAGTGGTTTACGAATCGTGGTAACTCAACCTGCGTGGGAACCTACGTCGTAAACAGCAAGCCGTAAAGTGCACGGAGATGGGCTTCCCCGTGGTCGGGGCGCTGCTCTCGCTTTTGACTGGTGTCCTGTATGTGTACGAGAACACGGTATACTTAAACGTCTTAAACAAGCTGCCGACAGATATGGCTGCTGTTGCAGCTCTTCAGACGGAGAATGCCTTCTATTATTCCTACTACCAGGAGCTCGTGGATAGCGAGTCCTTTGCTGAAGGTTTGAATCGAATTGTTTGGGATAGGAGGACCGAGTACCCAGACACGTTGAACGCGATTCGGCGGTTCAACATCTACCAGGAGATCTTGCTTGCGCTGGAGTTCCGGTTTCTCCGTGACTTAGGGCTTCAGTTGCCTCATCCTTTCCACTTTTTCCGGATGAACGTTGTACTTCTGAATGGACTGGGTCAGGCAACTCTTGGGCTTCTCGCCGCTGAGATTTCTGGAAACCCACTGGCTGCTTTGGGCTGCTACCTGGCTTCTGTTCTGAATCGATTTCAGATCAGCCGCCTGGGAAACTACAGTAGCTCAGACCTGCGAGAGCTCTGGGGTATCCCGCTCCTTTGGGTGCAAACCTACTTAGTTTGGCGCATGCTTTTGGTATCTTACAGGACTCGGGCGCATCTGGGCCTTCGACTTGGCCTGACAGTTGCAACCTTCGCTTTCATAGTATCCTGGCAGTTTAGCCCTTTCCTCCTGCTCTTGCAAGCCACCGCCCTCTACTTTGTTTGCATCGTCGCTGGCTTCGAGAGTATTCGGCCAGCCTTTGTGGACATTCTGAACATCTACAGCATGTCCTTGGCACTTGCAGTGGGTGTCCACTTCGGCAGTCCATATCTGCTGACCTCTCCATTCTTCTTCCAGCTTCTAGCTCTAAAGGCGTCCACTTGCATTTGCTGCTGCCGTGCTCGGATCCAGAATGGCTGGCTTGCATGGGTAGGTCGGCGGCTAGCGCATGTTGCCGAGGGTCTCATTGCTGTCATAGTATTCCTGCTCGTTCGAAAGGCCCTTGCGCCTTTTGCAACTGCAGACACTCACGTCTATGAGATTCTGTGCACGAAAGTGTCGGCAATCAACGACATGCTGCCACAGCGCTTGCAGTTATCCGCCAATCAGCTGCCGGACTGTGCTGAGCCCAGCTTCAATGCAAACCTGTATCTTATCATGGGTGTGTTCAAGCTTCTGGAGTGGTCGTCCGCGGAAATTTACATCAAGACAACTGCAGCTCCGGCTGCAGCCGGAGGCTGCATGCTAATCATGATTCGCTGCGTTTCCCACTGGTTTGGTTTGACGGGAAAGGCAAAAATTGAGCCTGAAGTGGAGCAGGCAGAATCAAGTGTCAAGGAAGGCGCCGTCAACAACAAGAAAAAGGAAGCGAAACCGGCCAAGCAGGAACCCAAAGCAGGCCACAGTCGCAACTCTTCAAAATCAGTATCACACCTGCCCTCCTCGCCGGTGCAGGTGGAGGCTGAAGATGCTGCTTTGTTGTTCTTTGCGATGCAGTTCTTATTGTTCCTGCTTTTGGGTAGCTTGGTGAACCGGCTGCGTGTGGCCTTCGGACCGCCTATGATGGTGTTGGCTGCTGCTGTGATGGGGCCCAGGCTGGCACCGGTATTCCTGCAAAACGCTTTCCCAAAAGGCTTGACGACGCTTTTGTGTCTTGGTTGGCTTGCGCACATGTTGTGGATGGCAAGCATGCTTCCTTGCATCACGGAGGCAGAAGGGATATGTCAACACATGGCCGACAAGTTCTCAAATGATGGAGACCTGGTAGATTTGTATGACTGGATTAACACGGTTGTGCCGCCAGGGACACCTGTGTTGGCCTCCATGAACTTAGCTGGAAGCATGAGGGCGTTCACACACGTGCCGATGATTATCCATCCACAGTTCGAGTCTGAAAACCTCCGGAAACGCGTTCAACGTGCGTACGAGCTGTACAATTGCGGCTCAGAGGAGTCCTTCGCAAAGACGATGCAGGAACTGAGTGCCAAGCTGGTCATCTTCGAGTACTCGCGCTGTTTCTTCACGCCTTACAACCTGGATGACAAAAGAAAGAATTGCAACTCCAAGAAGCACAAGACGGAGGACCTTATGTGCATGAAGTTGCATGCTCGGTCCAGGTTCTTTAAGCTGATGTTCATGAACGGGAACTATGCTGTGTTTCAGCTGAGAAAGCACCCATTGACCAAAAATCCTGCTCCTCGCGCTTCGGACGTGCACGGCTGGTTGGAAGAGCCAGAGACTTGGAAGGACTACGTGCAGACTTGCGAGAAGAACCAAGGCAAAGGTTCTACCGTGTAGTTTGTCCTTGGTTAATTTTTGGTTTGGGAATTGCGCTTAGGCAAATGGGTTGGGGGAGTTGAGTGAGGGTCACTCCTGGCAGTTTTTTGCCCGTAATCCACAACCCTGTGAGGCAGCCACTGCGGCCCGCGGCTAATGGAGGCTGCCGCCCACTTCCAACATGGGCTCAAGAAGCCGAAGGCGATTCTTTATCATTTTGCTGGTTTTCAAAATCTCTAGGACTGCCGTTGAGCAACTTGGTACAGCAGGTTAGGCTTACATTTGGAGGTCCAGCTTCACAAGCAACGGCAGTCTTGCTGCCAGGTGTTTTTGCAGGGTGAAAGGTGGCCGATTGCCTCAACTCTCTGTAGTTCCGTCGAAACATTGGCTATTGTTGAGTTCGAGGCATGGAATGGGATCTGAAGGTGGAGGTTTCATCAAACCAGCGTGAAGAATATGTGATGGGGTTTAGTACAATTGTCTCGGAGGTTGCCGGAACCGGTCGCAGACCAAATGCCTTAGATGCTGTCCCTATGCTTGTGACAAATCTCAGGTTGACAATGTCACAACTGAGTAACTACATACTAGTACTAGTAGCACTTTAAGTAGCAGCTCCTGTTGGTAGTTTGTTTAGTACAATTGTCTCGGAGGTTGCCGGAACCGGTCGCAGACCAAATGCTTTAGATGCTGTCCCTATGCTTGTGATAAATCTCAGGTTGACAATGTCACAACTGAGATCAACTGAGTAACTACATACTAGTACTAGTAGCCCTTTAAGTAGCAGCTCCTGTTGGTAGTTTGTGTTCTCATTTTGTTTTTATTTAGTAAACTACATAAAGCACCTTTTCCCACTTCAGCACTACCCAGTGGGTAGGTGGCCGCGGAGCTTCGGAAATGGGCCATGAAGGTCTTCCTGGACAATGGCTCCTTTCCTCCTGGTCTTAACCCACTGGGATCCTACTGGTGGTTAGTAGGGAATAAGGGAATACGTTAGATAGGGACTATATCGGGATAATATACTCTTTTATTCCCTACGAACCACTAGGAAGCTACAGGGGCTCTCCAAGAATTAGCGACAGCCTGGTGGGAGTCCTTGTCATAGTGATTATGGTATTTGGAACGGAAACCCACAATTCTGGAAACCCTGACGTCCTGGATTTATCCCCAACTGCCTAGGCAAGAATGAGGTGATAGGTCCTTGAGCGTCAGTGGGGAACTCGTAGCCCTGGAAATCCTGCAGACTTGTACGGTAGAGCACCGCCATATTCAAAACCCTAAACCCTAAACCCTAAACTCAGGCTATGTGAATTTCTATCAAGCACGCTTCCTGGACGTGGACGCTAACAAGCCGCAGGAAGCCAAGCCATTCTACGACAAAGCCTTGCGGCTGCTGCCAAACAATGTCACCAGTCTAGCCTTAAATCCTCCAGGCAGCAATTCTTCAGCTAATTCAGCATAGAGCTGTGAGAGAAATCTGTGCAAGTTGGTCTACTGTTTGGGTTTGGGGTTTGGGGTTCGAGGGAATAGCTGAATAGCCCCCACCGTGGCACCAAGTCGTATTGCCTTCAGGGTTTGTGTGCGTTTTGGTGCCGGATGTTGTTTCCGAACGGTGCTTTCGGCTATGTATGGGGAGACATGTGGAAGGTTTCGTGCAAGAATTGTTGTTGGCAATAGCTCTGGAGAAGCTTGGGTCGACCCATTCGGAGCCAACATGACGACTGCCAAGCCCTCGAGTAACCGCCACAGTTCATGTGACATCCCAACAGATGCCTTCGCTGGGCTTGTCATGCCCCGACTGACGTGAGCCATAGTCTAAACTCCTAGTATCTCCCTTAATAACACCGATAGTGCTCCCCTAAATAACACCCTTAAAGCAGTTCAGACCCTAAACCCTATATAACCCCCAGCCATCACATCCAGGTCAAAGTGCTTACGGAAGTCATTCTCTTTTACGATCTGGCGGTCCAGGACTCGACGTTCTCACCGTCCTTTGTGGCCCGCAGGTCCAGACCAGGCCAGTACTGGAGAGGTCTTCTAGGGTTTAGGGTTTAGGGCTTGGGGTTTAGGGTTTAGGGTTTAGGGCTTGGGGTTTGGGATTCAGGGTTTAGGGTTTGGGGTTTTAAGGTTTTAGGGTTTTGGGTTCAGAAGCTTGAGGCTCAATTTGGTTCTAGGCAGATATGTGGCATTCTGGAAGCATCCGCTGGGAGTCCGAAAGTTGCTATAGAAGGCCGTGCGACGGCAACGAGGGGCTGTGAATGAATGATTTGGTAGTATCTGGTAGTTTCCCAACATATGAGGACCCCAATCTAGACCCCAATATGTTATGATCCCTCTTATGGGGATCCCCGGAAAGGTACACCTAATTATGGGAAACCCCCATACTTATTGCATGCTGCTCAACCGGCTTTCCTTCATTTGGTTGTTGTTGCGCTCCCGCAAAATCCAGTGCGCCGAGATCTAGCCAGCAGGTAGTTTGGAACTGCTGGTGGGTGCAAGGTCCACAAAGTTGCAACACTGTGGGTGCAACAGTAGGCAGGCATCTGAAATTCGCAGCACGTTGGTGCAGTTCCATGATCCCCAGCTGAAGAGAACGACATGTCTTGAGCGTCAGGCAAGGCTTGGGAGAAGCCGCTGCTGAAGCTTTCTGGCCCGGGGGCGGGTGTCCTGATGTGTGGCCAGGCTGCATGCTCTGGAATGGATGGTCAGATCGTCTTTTGGGCTAGATTGTGTTGTGAGTCTCCATAGATGGGCATAGGAGCTGAGTTATCTCAGTTGTTGGCCTGTCAAGTTGTCAATGTTTTTCTTCTAAGCAGTCATCAACAATTGGATGAGGTGAAGCTTCAGTTGCTGCCAAAACGGGTGGTCATGGGACACTGAGCAGAGAGCTTTGGGCCCGAGCTCGGGAGCTTTCCCCTCTGAGCCAGTGCGTCAAGAACAACTGGCCGATTATCCACGACGAAAAGAGCCATGATGACAGTTCCTACAAGCTGGAGTACACACCATGGGCGAAGGTGCAGATGATGATTGCTGGTGGCGTGGGTCTTGAAGTGGGCCCGCATCACCAAGCAAATGCCAGATTTCTAGGAGACGAATCCTTTGTGGTATGGCCACCAGCCAACAAGAGCACTTGGTGAGATGAAAGAGCCAAGAAAAGATTTCATGCCTTCTTGCGCTGCTAATCGTCCTTTGCAGGTTATCTCCGAGATCAGCCATGTGCTATGTTATCAGCTCTGCATAAGAACTGTGCCAAGGCCGTGCCAGCCGCCAGCGAAATGCCCGGAAGTCTAAAACACGCAGCCTGCCGGACGGTTTCTCGGAGAGTGGGCCAGCGCCTGCTTCCAGTTCAAATGGCAGCTCTAACATCTACTGTTTTGGCTTGCCAGCAGCATCGGATCCTCAACCCTCGCCGCCGCCGGCTCCAACACTACCCCGCGCCACGCGCAGACGGGAGCGAGCACGGCATCGAGCATCTTGAGAGCAGAAAAGTTAGCTTTGTGTCCCCCTTAAGTCAATAAGATATGGGGTATATGGGGATCTTATTAAAATATTCCCAAAGCCATATTCTATCTACTTAAGGGGGGCTATAGCCTTGTGTGGGCAATGCTTTTCATCATTTCTTTCCCGAAGCCCTGTCTGGTGCAAGAGCATTGCTGCAGCAACATGTAAGGCTCAAGCAGAATGATGCAATGGAAGACCGCTTGCGTAGAGCTGTGTGGACATCCACGATTGTTAGCCCGAGAGATTGGAGTTCAGCTCTTCCAAGATAAATGCATTCAAAGAAAAACCTCCGCTGTGAGCCTCAGGCAGCTTGACAGGCTGCGAGGTAAAATGAGCTAGTGGCCGTGGCCAAGTTCACATGCATACTTTTAAATATGAAGACTGGCATAATGAAGAGAGCATGAGTTCCGCGATGGGCGCTGGGCAGCAGTAGCCATCTGCAGACTCCGAAGCACACGCAGGGCATCTTTGCCCTGCTGGCGCGATGTCTTCAAGGGCCAGGAAGGGAGCGGAGACAGTGGATGAGCTTTGCACTGAGCTTAGTCTACACGTGCATGCAGTTTGAAGCCTGCTATGTGCTTGTACACGCTATGATCATGTTTGCAGGTGAGCTCATTGAAGGCTTGAACCAGGCAGAATGTTTACAGATTAGAATCGTGACAAGTCTTCTGGAGAAAGGCATATGCAATGCCATCCCAGCCGATCAAAATTGTTGAGCACTGTTCTGCATGTTCAGAGAAAATTTGGGCTTTGAGCCTCTGGGTTGTGCACGTGAAGAAGCAGTGGCAGCTGTGTCCATGCACTATCTTACCAGGTTGTGGTTGCGCACTGTGCGTCGTGGCACCAACAGAACCAGCAACATTTCTCTGAAAGTCGAATTAGGCTTGAAATCTGTCATTGCCAGGCCTCCCCAGATCTCTTGCGAGAAGCCGCTGGTCGAATTGATGTCGAAGGCTTAAGTGACACGACGTGACACGCTATCGGGGTAGTGGCCATCTGGATCGTACTTTAGGCGTCCTTTCTGGAGTGTATGGAGTTTGGACATATGTTAACATTGTAACTGTTCGTGACCCAATTTCGGGTTCTCCCTCGGACTTGTTGCGACATGCCCTTGAGCACTGGAACAGCACTGCAGTTCCAAAATTGTTGCTCAGGTTTCTTGTTCCTTGTTTGAAAGACATGAAAGTCGTGGTGCCAAAATAGGCAGAGAGAAGTCAAGTCAAGCATCACCCAGAGGCCTGCGGCGGCGAGCAGGTGAACTGGCAAAGCTGGGCCGGGGCTCAGCCTCTACCAATGGGACTGCACCAGCATCTTGGCATGTCGGAAAGAATCAAGCCGTTGCTTGCTTCGATTACAAGTATAAACACTTAGAGGCGACGCGCAAACAGTGACCCAGGTGCCAGAGGTCCCTGGTCACCCTTCACTGCCGCTGCTTCTTTCTGCTGGTTCCCTTGCTGCTCTTGCAGCCCTTGCATGGGTTCCGGCGCTGAGCTACGACTTCGAGGGGGGTTCCTGGGCAAAGAACCTTCTCAAGTCAGCATCTTTTCTGGATGCCGCTCCCTCGTGCTACAGAGGCCAACTCATCAGTCTGAACGGGCACTAGGTTTGTCATGAAATTGCGTTGCTTGGACTGCCAACCCGCAAACCTTGACTTTCAGATGCTGCGGCACCTTTTTGCACTTGCCTTTCTTGGTTGATGCCCTGCTTAACTCTGGTGGTGTGAAAGTCTTGTTTGCAAGCGAGGCTATGATAGAGTTCAAGCAGAGACTGTAGACATGCCTTCGCTGCATTTGGAAGAGGTCATGGGCTTTGCAGAGCTAAGTGCTGAACCTAGCTTTAGGCCGAGCGGTAAGGTTACGTAACCACAGACCTGAGGCTTCTTCATGGATGATGCCATGATCAAGAAGCTTGCCCCGCTTACTATGAGTTTGGTTTCAGCGCAGCAGTACGGATTCAGATGGCATGTGGCAGGGACACGTGACATCGAGCTAGATTGGGCCATCATTCACTTGCTTGTACTGGGCAGCTCGCCCCAAGGAAAAATCCCAATGTGTATGAAGAGCTCAACTGGCGCCGCCTCTTCCGAACGGACTACTGGGGGCTGGACATGTTTGAGGCTGTTCCCCCCTTCACCATGACTTGTGTTTTACATTCGACTGTACTTGCATAGCTCTGGGACGCAGTATGGGTGACCCGTCCCAGAGCGCAGTATACTTGTTGATTGGTCTCCTTTTTAAGTGTCGCAGCTTCGCTCTGCCAACTTTTTCGCCATCCTAGAATATCCTAGATAGTTCTCAGTCGCAAGCTCGTTGCCTACAGGGGCCGTGGACCCACAAGTCGTTCCGACCCTTGACAGTGCTGACGTTCCGCTGGAACCATGCAATGCACGAGTTCAGTGGTTGCTGTGCGGCAAGTGGGATCGACATTGCAAACTCACATATGTTCCAGCCATGCAGCATTGCACCTGCTGTTCGCAGCGTGTTGACTGAGGTTCAGGCTTCCACATCGTTAATATTATGCTAAATGCGGCCCCTTGGCAGGAATTTTATGATAAAGCAGGGACCTGACTGTGCTACACGTTGCACGTGGTAGTGTACAGTCAATCTTTCTCCAACTTCCTGTGTCGGACATGATCGGACATGCATAAGGTGGGCTCTTGACACTCTGATGTTGTCGAGGCATGTGCTGTACTCCTGATGCTGTTTGGCCAGCGTGTTGGTCTCAGCCTGGATTGGGCTCTGCTTCTGGGAGCGCTGTTCTTGGCGCATCCCATCCACACGGAGAGTGCCGCTTGGAGTTGCAGATCGGGCAAGCGGATTCATTTTTGCTTTGGCCGCTATGGCTCAGATTCGCATTTGTGTGCTGAGGTGTTGTACATTGTGGGCAGGGCCGACCTGCTTTGCCTGCTTTTGGTACTCTTAGCGGCCCTGGTGTATGCACCCTGCATCAAGGCAACCTTGCTCTCCAGCCAGATTCGGTTAGTCCAGTGAAGGGTCCGGTTAGTGGTTAGGAGGACCTCCCACCCTGTAGCAGGGATAGTAGTACCGATATTAGGGTCCTCTTGTATTCCTATTAAACCACTATTACAGGGTGGGGGATCCACCTGAGTTAGTGGCCATGAGCTCTCGGGCCGGATCAGGAGCGCCCTGGCTTCGCTGTTCTGGCGCCTCTTCTTTCGGTCGTGGCCTCCGCCCTGCTTGTTGCAGCAGGGCTCTGCAAAGAGACAGGCCTGATAAAGCGCTGGTCCATGAACGGGGCAGAACCATGTGGTCAGGGGAGTCTTGTGCAAGAGGCTTCTGCTTCTTTGGCTTACTGGCTGGCTGGGAAATCCTCAGAGGCGGGGAAAATGCATTTCAGACGCTCCGCTGATTTCTCTGATTTGGGTTGCCCCTTCTTCGCAGCGCAGCCCCGACTGTCATGGTTGCATCGACAGGCTTGATCAGCACCAGCCAATCACATGTCCTGCGTGTGTTCCGCCTGCTGGCCATCTTGGTCATGGGAACAATTGCCTGTGGTGTGAGAGTTTGGCGCCCTGGTGGCAACGAGATGGATTGGACTGCCAGGTTTTTTAGAGGTCCACGTGGTTGTTTGGGTGTCAGTTGCCACTTGCCTGAGCGAATTAAACCGTGCCAACTGATGGATTCAATTCTGCAGACATGAGAGGGCAAACATCACACAAAGGCGCAGGTGCTACTTCATTGTAGCTAGCATGGCGTTGTCCTGTAGACTGTAGGTGATGGGTCCATGTGTTCAGGTACACGGGAGGGACATCCATCGACAACATGGATCCGCACAGCAATCCAGTGGCTTCTTGCCGACAGTATGAGATGGGTGGGCCATGGAAGAGGGCTTTGCGCATCCCTTGCGTTCCAAGGCTGTTCACAGCGATTGGTGGGTCCGCTTGCGGAGCTACGCTCTACTCCACGGTATTTATGCAAAGCTCCTGGTGTTTCCAACCTCTCTCAGACCTTCGGAGCAATTAGTCTGTGGACTCATGACATTGCAAAGGGCCCTTGCTGGTGTGACCCTGTAGAACAGCATGTAGGGTTTGAGCAAATAAGGCTATGACTACTCCTTCGATGCGATTCCGCTTGTTGTTGATGCCAGTGACCTGCGCTTGCTGCTGCCGGTGACCGCCTACCTTGGCTTTGCGATCCTGCTGGTCTTCTCACTAGCTGTGCCCTTGTCTTGCGAGCCTTCAGAAGTGGTAGCATTTGAGATTACTAAGAGCTCCTGTGGTGTCCGAGAAGTTGTGTCGGCGCATTCCTCCATTTGATTCCGGCTTATTTCTCATGCCCACCAGGTACTCAGACCGTCAAGGAGCAAGTCCCCAGCGGAGGGTCCCATCATTGGCCTTGCCATGCTGATATTGAGCTTCTTTCCAATGCGGCCTGACATTGCTAATGAACTGGTTTGCTGCTATCATCCACCTGTTGCGTTTGTTAAAACGGCAGCATCAAGCATGGTGGAGTACCACCCCAACCGTACCTGTGAGGTCCAACATCCTTTTCCCGGTGGGCACCATGATCGGCGAAAGACTGCTGTACATCCCCTCAGCAGGACACGAAGTCACCCGTTTGCTTCGTCTCACCTCAAGAGCTGCCATGGTTAACAGGTGGTCGACGCTTTTCAGGGCGAGATGACTTGCTCAAGAACAGCTTCATCTGAGCAACGTGTGCGGACATGTGACATGCTTCAGGGCTGCTGACCACACTGGTGTGCCTCGCCCAGCGGTCGCCAAGTGTGCGGCTATTTGCATCTTTGCTGCGCCATTGCTGCATTATCGTGTTTTTCCCATGTCGATTAGCCTTCGGGGGATGCATCCCCAGAGAATGCACTGGCCTGTCTCGGTCCAATATGCTCCAACAGCTTCTGAGAGTTATGTTCAAGTTTCTGTCGGACTCAAGCTCGCTGCTGCTGCATGGAGCTGACCTGATGAAGGCTGGTGGCGGGTGGGCTGGCTGTTTGGCGCTGTGCTCTGCGAGTTCCAGCACACTGCGTGGCAGAAAGCATGCACATGATAGGATGTTCCTTGCAGATGTGACAGCTTTGCCAACAGTACGGGACGGAGGCCAGCTAAATCAATCTGTAAGACTTGGGCGGATTAGTTGGAGGAAACAATTTCCGGCAAGGCGTTTGTGTGCCAAGCTGAGGACTGGAAGGACTCTGACAGCATCACCACTGCAGATGGGTTGACTCAGCTGCGCTCAGCCGATCTGGCTGCACCTCAGTGAACCTGCTGTTGGCCCGAGCATCTTGCATGTCTCAGTTAGAGGCGCTGGCGGTTCTCTTAAGTTCTCTGACGTTCCCTATGAGGCGAGGGTGCAGTTCAACCTTGCCAACGTCTACTTGAAGGTGCCGGATTGAGTGTTCGAATTTACCTCTGCTGAGAAAAAAGATATGTGCTCGACATCTAGGGAATCCAGGTTATGGGTTCAAGCTTTCCGAGGTCACTAGCGTGTTTGTCAAAGAGCCTTTTACGTGAGGCCAAGCTGTATGACGACGCCCTGGCCACATATCAACGGTCCATCACAATTGATCCCACCGAACCTGGCTGGCAGTTGAGTTGCTGCTAGTGCTGGCTCGTCTTTTGGCATGTCTATTGAACGACGCATGGTTCGGGAGCTCCAGAAGATTCAAGTTGAGGATCATGATGCCCTCCCTCTGTACCACGCTGGCCAGATCCTCTTTTTCAAGGGGCAGCATCAAGAAGCTGCCAGATACTTGGAGAAGGCCAGACTCTCCAATGTCCATAGATTGAACCTGCTATGATTGAAGCAAGCCGCACAACGTAGTCGCATCCGACAAGTAGAAAGAAAGGCTGATGCTGGTGTCCAACCAATCAGTGAAACCTCGGGATAAATGAGCCATGGGAAGTCGCTGCAGGAGGAGCAGCTATACTATAATGGGTTATAAGATACTAGAATATACTATAATGAACTAGAATAGTTTGCGCATCTTGCGCCTGCAAGGCGGTCAATGGCTTCTTCAGCCCTTTGACGATACAGGCGGGGTGCTTTTGCTTCACTGCCTTGCCTGCATCCCAAATGGACGGCTTTCCAAAGGCGCAAAGATAAGAGAATGGACACTACTATAGTGTAGTGGGGTTATAGTGGGAGAATGGAAAAGAGAATGGAAACTACTATAGTATATTGGGGTTGAATTGGGATCTTCCCTGAAAAGCTGCCTGTTACAAGCACAGCGATGTGGTTGCTACCTGCCCGTGGGAACAATGATTATTCCGCAAGATAGTCCATACATGCCCCGGTGCAGGAGGAAGAGATTTGGCATGACTATGCGCTGTCGCTCTGGTTTGTACAAAAACCGTGCCCGAGTTGCAATTGGTAGCTTCCCAAAATAATCGAACCCCAATTTAGACCACCAAATACTATAGTCCTTACTATGGGGATCACCAAAGTGGTATCCCTAATTTTGGGAAACCCCTAATCCGCAAACCCTATATATATATATCCCGATATAACCATAGGGTATATATTGCGGGTATATAGAGATAAGGGAACCTCCCGCCATTCCCTGCCCTTGTTCTGTCAGAGCGGGCGGACAGCTTTCAAGAGATTTTTGGGGCATGAGCTTCGTTGTGCAGAAGTTGTCTTCTACTGGCCAGTGCCCAGGCAAGCTTCAGTTGCTCACTTCCAGAAGGCCCTGGCAATAAACCCAGTCTTCACCAAGGCATCTGTTCCGCATTCAGCAACCTGCACTCCCTTCCAAGTTCCAATGGTCCAAGTATTGCGTGTAGGGGCAGGTTCCTTGTGTTTTTGGAATCACCGAAAGAAGGCCCTGAACAACATGGCCTGTGCTGCTGGGCTGGGCGCCATCACCGGCATTCTGTCGAAGGAGTATTACCAGCATGCCATCAATTCCCTTGACCAGGTCGCGGGGATGCGTGGGTATATACAATATGAGCTACAGCCTAAACTCCTCGTATCCCCCCTGAAAAACCTTTATGATGCTCCCCTACTTGATCCCCCATATAACCCTCTTTGAGGAGTTTAGACTATAGCTTATATGACACAATCATTTGGCAGCGTCTGGCAGTGGGGGCATGCTAGCATGCTGCGCGACAGCAAGCCTTCGACTCACCGTTGCCGCTCTCACTGATATGGCGGTTTCCCAAAATGAGGGGTACCATGGGGGTCTCTGATGTAAGCGATCACCGTCTTTTGGGGTCTATGTTGGGTCCCTTATTTAGAGAAACTGCCATACGTAATTCATGAAAAAATCAACAGCAATCCTTTTGGGAAATTGTGGCCTTGGCAAGGCAGTCCGGATAGATCCTGGCAACATCCTATACTGGCGGAACGCAGTTGCTCTGATGCTGGCAGGCCCTTACTTTCTGGCCTTTGATTAGCTGGGAATGAAGGAATGGATCAGAAAATGGAAGCTACGATGATGGGATATAAATTATATATAGGGATTAGATGCGGATCCAGTCCTTCATTCCTAGCTAACCGAAGGCCAGTTTTGAGTTGATCACGTCATTTTCGCAGAGTCACAAGAAGAGTCTTAAAGAAGCGCTTTGACTTTCATGTCTCCACCCTTTGATGACATGTACTATCATGCCCTGCATCTTGAGCCCCCCCAATGCAGTAATTACATATTGTGCTAGCAGTAGAAATTGCTGTTATGGCCATGCGTTTTGGTCCTCAAGCAGCTCCGAGGGGGTGATGAGCAGCGAGCCACGGTCACGTGGAATCAGCTGGTCTCGATGGACCCGCAGGGCGCAGGGCAGCCGCAACTAGGCACCAATCCAGAAGACCAACGCAAGAGGTGTTACTACGACGATGTTGACAACAGGCGAAGTTTAGCAGTGCCAACCAGGGCCAGTAGCCCACTTGTACTCATGGCAACTAATCATCACAGATAGGTCCATGGAAGTGAAACTAGCAATTTCAGCAACCGTTCCAATGTTGCCTTTCGCTGCCCAGCTTTATGTCTGTTCATTTGGGCAGCTTGCGGGGTCGTCCTCATTCTGCATCACCCCAGCTTTTGCCAAGGCAAAACACAGCAGCACATGAACATCTGCAGTTAACACCGCGAAGTTTCTAATCCACACTGGGGTCTGGTGCCGGAGAGGCTACGAAGTGATGTAAAGCGCATGGCTATCAAGGAGGTGTCAAAGTTGTTAACAGTATTCAGAACAGGAGGCGAGATGATGACATGGAGGGGTTGTTATGCCTCTCCGCTTGCTTATGGGACTGCTAAGGCCAAACGACTGCAGCTGGGAGTTCTACTTTAGATGATGCCTGCGATGAAAAATACTTCAGAGGTGCATGTGGATGATGGCAGTGGCCGGCTTCCTACAGGCATGATACGAGGCAGTCCAAGCAAATCCGTAGTTTCCCGCCGCACTGCACTGGCTGCACGAGCTTCAAAGGTCTAACATAATACGCTGAAGATCGCTGAAGCTTGCTAGCTTCCCAATTCTGTGTTGTGACAATCCTAGAGGGACTCGAATTTCCTTCGCCGCAATTTTCGTGGATGCTTGGCTGCCACAAACATGGCTGGGAGCTCAGTCGACCATGACTGCCAGTCTGACCGCATGGTGTCCCGGAGCGAAGGATTAGATGTGCTCCATTCTGAATCTCTGATCCTCAGTCCCTACTCCGCACGGAGTTCTAGGGCAAGAGCATCTCAAGGCATAAAGCAGGAGCCCCGCATCGCCTTTTAGCTGCGCACCGGTTCCCATGTTGCATGTTTGATGTGATGTTAGCAATTACAAGCAGCGAGTGCATTGAGATCAGGCTACCAAATCCCGTCAGCGCACATCCTACACACCCAGATGTAGTCATGCAAGCCTGGCCTGCTGAAGTGCCATGACATGGACATCTACAAATGCGGAGATTGGCGCTTGGAATCAGGACCGTGCATGGGAGGGTGCTTCATGTGCGGCGCAGGAGAAGTCAGGGTGCAGCACAGTGACGTTCTTGGAGCCTTCACTAACCGTTCCCCACATCAATCAAGCCAACAGTTGCCAAGCTCTTGCTTGCAGTCCACTTTGTCATCTAGCATCAGGGTTAGATTGTGTGGCCTGCAGGCCACAGTCAGGGTTGTCTCACCCAAGGGGAAGAATTTCAACCTCAAGCCCTGTAGTGTACTGTTGCCTTCGGAACTTGCAGGCATGAAAAGCCCAGCTCATGTCAAATGGGACTGCCTGGGCCCCTTTTGGCCAGGGCGAGTCGCTTCGGCAGATTCACAGTGATGCTGCTGAGGCCTTGGAGATCTCTGCAGAATCGAGAATCAGTGCTAAGTATCCCTGATACATGGAAAGGACTTGTCGTTACGACCTTTTCAGTGATGCCAGTGGTTGGCCTGTCCATTCACTCCCCACTGAGATTGCGAATACGTAGGCGAAGCTTGAAGACACTCTCGTGATATGCCTGCTTGTTCAGTTAGCCTATCCCTTTATGAAGGTCCGGAACTTCATCCGCTGCTCAGTTGCAAACTGAAAATAGAAAGTCCTAATGTCAGAATGATCTCAACCGCTTTTTGCTGCTCATTGCTCTGAAAGCCCTGCAGCCCAATGGTGATCAGTAGTTCGTCTTCTGGCTCACCGAACTTCCTACTGGCGCTGGCCTTGTTTCTTGGTTTCTTTCTGCGGCGGTGTTGATTTTGGTGGTCGTTGCCATGCTTGCCGTTCTTGTGATCGCTGGGGGTTTGCAGGTCTTGCTCGTACGGACACGATGAGTTTTCACATCATATCCATTTCGTTTTGGTGTTAACTTACTTTTCCGGCACCTGGGCAACGATATGACAATTTCTTTTGCTAGCCGGATTTTGTGCGAACGTACGCGCAGTCGACAACTCCTTAACTGTCTAGGCCTGCCTGCCATGCAACTGCACCTGCAGGTCTCTTTTCGTATCCGCTTGTTGACAGACTTGCCCCTGAGCATGCTCGATGTGCCAACTGCTAGCATTGCCACACATACGCTACGATTTGCCTTCCGATTTGCCATTCCTGCTGCTTGACAGATAGCCAGTGCCATGTCTGCTCCAAGATTTATTGTTTGAAGGCTTGCCATGTGTTTGTTCCTTTGCGGAGATTTGATGAGGACACCATGGGCAGACGGCCCACCTCGCGTCAACTGATCTGCAAGCAGTTATGGTCCAGATTCCGCAAGTGGAATGTGTGTAGTGTTGTCACCGAAACAGGACATAAAGCGGAGGTGGGTTGTCAGAAGTAATGTCATGTGATATCCTGAATATGCTTGGTGGTGGATTGTGTCCGGAGCAGAACCAGAATCAGACTCAACTATTTCCATTCCAGAATGTGCCAGTGGTTTAAGGTTTAGAGTCTAGCGGTTGAGGGGTTGAGTGAGTGGCCACTATGGAAAATTGAAGTGGTCCCGGAAGTCGGGAAAAGGTCGACAAGCTGTTCGGTTTTCAAGTGGTTGGAGTGCGCGAAGTGCCAGGCCATACATGCAGCTAATTGATCATGTTTCCTAGCCAGTGTCTCAATCTGCGATAGCCACCAAACCCAGTATCTTTTTCAGTGAGGTGGGTCAATCAAAGTGTTCGTGGGCCCGAGACTCTCGCCCCGTCGCCGCCAGCACCAGTGCATCCCGGCTTGGTTCTTCTTAGGAAGCCTGTCCACCCCAACTCGAAAAGCTAATTTAGCATTGCGCGAGGAAGGGGAGCCCAAGACAGGCTTTCCAGAATACCAATGAGAGGGGATATGCACCAAGCTGCATCCTGGAGCACCTCAGGATCTCACCGTCACCTCCGCAGGCGTGTATTCTGCTTTGCTTGAGCTGTGCAATGCTGACACAGTCTGTCGATTGGTATCTTGCACCTGGATTCCTTGGATATGCTACTAGTCTTTAGTCTTGATCTTTGTGCCCGAATTCGCAGATTTCGTGCAGGTCCACCAGAGCTTCGTTCATGGAGGCCGTGCTCTGCCAAGACGGCGGCAGGAGACTTTTGGACTTCAGCGATCAGATTTTTTGGGAGCTCATGGTTTCCCAGTAGCAGCAGGAGAGCTTCCCTGGCAGCAGCGGCGACGGCTGCACCGCCTACATGTTCCCCAGCTAAGCATTTCAGCAGACGCGCAAGTTCTAGATAGAAACATGCCAATTCAAAGCAAGGCAGGTGCAGCTGCCCCCGTCACGCCTCTTCAACGTGGCTTCGCGCGGGTGACTGCCTTGGTGACCGGAATCTACAGCTCACATCACGACAGGCGCAGGTGACCACGGCCTTTTCCGGCATCGCCCAGGTGAGCAAGTCAGTATTATTGGATGCTATTGGATGTACAGGATGTTCCACTTATCGAACAAGGACTGACCAATGCAAAATGGGTTCGCGCAAGTAGGGAACGAGGTCAGCAAAAGCTCCCACAAGGCATTCCCAAGCTAAGGTTGCCGAGCGGCGCCCAGCCGAAATGGTGTTTTGAGCGTATGCCGTCGCTGCTTCCGCACCCTCTGATGCGTAGCATGACGGCAAAGGGAATTGTCAACAGATGAAGCACGTAGATGTAGACCATCCATGGCAGTATAACTGGGCAAGCTTGTGGTAGCCAAGGTGACCAACAGGTGTCTCGGCTACAGGTTATTCCTTGGCAGTTTGAAACCTGCTCAAATATGCCCATGACCTTTTTCATATGCATGAATGAAGTCGCGTGAAGCAGCAAGAGCTCAGCAACTTGTACCTGGCCTGCACACCCCACATGCTGAATCCCATTCCATCAGATGCAGCACGCTCCGCAAATAACCAACATTTGTCTTCTAAGTGAGTCGGCTTTTTCCGTCGTTTAGCAAGCATAGCAGGTGGGGAGGTCGGTCGCTGGAGTCCCTGTGCGCATTGCCTCGGAAGTGCGAAGACCAGCGGAACCTTGGATGATTTCAAGCTCATGAGCAGATTGAGAGCCCTCACCGAGCCTGCACTATGGATTTGGTGATTTTTTGGGGGAGGTGCTTCATGCTTGCCGTGTGTCGTTCGTCTCCTGGCTCAGAGCCGAGTGCTTGACCTACATTTTCGGATGATGAAGTGTGAACATTGCAGACATAGCAACCATGTGAGACACCGCCTGCTGAAGATTCCTTCGACCACAAGCTGCACTACACCCAGCAGTCAGTAGTTACGGAGTTGACAGGAGTTGACCCCTCTAGTGGGCTCGAGAGATGCACGGCCGTGTCAAGAAGGACGTGGTTGAGCCAAGCCCAGAGGAGAAGGAGAAGCAACGGGAGCAGGTTCGTACAGCTCGCGGCCTCTTCGGCAAGCTGCTGGAGCTGAGACAGAGCAAGGCTTACAATGAGCAAGCCTTGGAGATGACGTCCAAGGCGCTTCAATTTCATCCTGAGTTCCCCACGCTGTGGGGCTATCGGCGTGAGCTGCTTACCAGTGGCATGATCAGCAAACCCTTGCGTGAGCTTCTGGAAGTGGAAATGAAGCTTTTGGAGAAGGCCGGCAAGAGTCCCATCAGCAGCGTGGGCCACGATAGGGAGGATATCATGAGAAAATCCCATCGCAAAGTTGTTTTTGAGACTTGCCAGTTTCACATAGGCCGCCCTACCAGAAGAGATATTGTCATGATCCTGAACCCTGGGTCACTTGACTGTGATAAAAAAATGCTGGGTCTGTAACAGGCCTTGGCGGCCATTCCGCAACATAGGCTTGTACAAGTCACAGAAGTTCCTGCCCTGCTTGCACCAAGCTTCTTTGTGGAGCTTACCTTACTCAGTATATCAGCCTCTTTGTTGGCTGGTTTCTGTTTTGAGCATTTGCAGGCCAGAAGCGATTTATAAAATCC
>CAJNIZ010045397.1:22526-44970 GCA_905231905.1 Symbiodinium pilosum
CCCGCTACATATTACAGTAATAAATGGCTTCCAAGATTTTATATATAGCTTCCAAAATGTATATATAGCTTCCAAGATTTATATATAGCTTCCAAGATTTTATATATAGCTTCTGACCCTCTAACCCCTGGAACAAGCAAAGAGGCTGATATACAGGGTAGAGCTTACCTGTACCAAACATTTACGGCAAAAGTATGTGACAGCACGCTGCGGCCGAAGGGTATGACTACTATAAAGTGCCATTACTATTGTCACTATTATCATTAGTAGTATTAGTATTATTAGTAGTACTGAAGCAGGGGGTGGGCAGCCCCGCGACAAAAACGGGATTTTGATCCACAGCCATTTCTGAAGTACTCCAGCAAATATTCTGGTCGTCGGCCACGCTTTCAACAAAGTCCACCTACCTTCCCGCTCGGTTCCCTTTGCCTGGGAGCATGCCTGGTCTACATCAATTACAAGTTGCCCCCCCGCAAACCGCAGAAGAAGGGGACAACCTATTATACCATAGTAGTTTCCATTTTCTTTTCCATTGTCCCTATGCGTGCAATTTGTCCACTAAATCAATAGGAAATTATGTGAACTTTGCTAGCAGATGTGGTAAAAGCGCCCTCTCACAGTGACCCGTTTAGGTCATATAACCCCTATAACCCCTGTATACCTGCAGGCACTGCGAAAGTCGCAGAAAGTTTACTCCATCTGGTTCCACCGCAAGTGGGTCATCGAACACTTGTTCTTGGAGCTGGAGGCCGATCCTGATGCTTGCCGAACATTCTTCTTTCAAGTCATGGAAGTGTCTGACTGAATTTCTTGATGTATCTCGTCAGGTCAGCTTAGAATCAGGCCAAGGTCTCTATGGTCTCTTCATCAAGGGGAGCTGCCTTTGTGTCAGTTTCGCGCGCCATGTTACCGATTGGTCTCGCTGCACGTTGAAGGCTCAGGATGCGCAGTCTTGAAGATGCCATGCAGCTGAGGAGAGTGTCAAAAAGCTTTTGGACACAGAGCTGGACTTATGTGGCAAGCTGCTAGATGTGGATGAGCGGAACTTCCACTGCTGGAACCACCGCATGCATGTCATGGGCCTGATGCGCACCAGGCAAAAGGAGCAAGCGGAACCACTGGACCTGGGCTCAATTGACCTCAAGCTTAGCACAGACCTCATCAACCGAAACTTCTCCAACTACTCAGCCTGGCACTTGCGTACCTTGCTTCAGCAGCGCAGCGGCACAGAGGACCATGAGCATGCTCTTTGTTTTTCTGGTCTTGAGACGTGCTCGTAATCCAAAAGCTTCTGGTGTGGATGGCGCGCTTCTTGCTTGTTTGCTTGCCTTGCAAGGAGCCACAAATGGAGATTGACATCCATCAGGAACTGGAATGGGTGCAGGAGGGCATCTTTACGGAGCCCAGTGACCAGTCTGTTTGGCTCTACCACAACTGGCTCACTACTTTGGCTCGGGGCACCGCAACACCGAGGATCACACACTGCGTTCGCATGCAAGATGGAGTTTTCGTCTTCTTCTCAAGGTCAGTCTGTGTCTCCCATGCCTCCATATCCTCTGCGGATGGTGCCAAGGTGGATGGGCATCTACAGCCCATCATCCCTACCAGCAGGTCTGCCGTACCGCGAACTCGTCCCTCCGCGCGACGTCAGCGCATGTGTGGCTGGGGCTGGCAGTTCCAGGCAGAAGGCGGCTCCAACGACTTTACCCAGTGGCCCGAGATTCGCGTCACCGTCTGCGTGGAAGTCTTTGACAGCCTTCCAGACGGCAAGAAATCTCCAGAGTCCTCGCTAGATGTTAGCTTTCATGGGCCCTTGATAGACCTTTCTGCAAAGTCTGATGCTTCCGTGTTAGAGGCATTTCTAGGGCAGAAGCTTGAGGAGCAGAGGAGGGATGTCTTTCAAGCTGAGCTTGAGAGAATCAAGGAGCTACTGGAGATTGAGCCAGACTGCAGGTGGGCACTGTTAGCCGAGGGCCGCTTGCAGCAAGGCCTTGCATCTGGCTGTAGTGCAGACCAGCAGGAGTCTGTTCAGGGCACAGTTGCTGAGAGCGCAGCGCGGATCAGTGCGCTTGACCCCCTCCGCAAGAATTTCTATTCTGATGCAGCGGCCTTGGCCCGAGCTCGACAGAAGATTCAGGCATGGCTAGCAAAGGATGCGTACTCAAACGCTTTGGACTTGAGCAGCCTCGCCCTGCGTCATTTGGCTCCGGCGATTGCTACCTTCGCATTTGGAGTCCGAATCTTGAACATGGACAGCAACCGCTTAAGCGAGTTTGGTTCTGTCTTGGGACTAATAAGCCTGGAAGAGGTTTCCCTGTCCAAAAATCAAATCCGGGGAGATGTCGCTGAAATCTTTGTACTGCCAAAGCTACGCCGTGCGAACTTGAGCTGGAACTGCTTGAGCCTGCAAGGGCTGCAAGTGCCGCCTCCCGAAGCGCTGGAGTATGTCGACTTGTCTGGTGTGGAAGGTAAGGAGTGTGCAGAGGGTCCTAGGGTAGTTCAGCTACTGTTCGCGGGATCTTCTCAAGGAGATGGTCAGCCTTGGACAGCAGAGGTTGCGCCATCCGGGACATGCATTTGCCGTCGCCCATAAGCAACGGAGCGTTGCACTCTGAGATCGCATTCTGCGGAGAAAAATTGCGGGTACCAGTGTGGGAAGCAGATGGACGGCAGTCGGTATCAGTATTGGAGCACCTCTGTGCGTTATGCATACTCTGCATATGAGCTATAATTAATCTAAAGTTCTGAAAGGACGTTTTATAGAGGATGCTATAGAGGATTATTACAGCTGTTGTTAAGGGGGATACAAGGAGTTTAGACAATGGCTCATATTATTTTGCAGTACAGCATCATGGAAGGAATCGTCTATCATTTCATGGTGCAACGGCTCAAAACTGTTTTAAACTAGCAGCCACAACAAGAACCACTTTCATGGCTCCTACAAGAGCAGCTACAAGTGCTGTACTTGATGTTCCGCTGCTGCTGCTGCTGCTGCTGCTATTATATTATCAAAAGTAATGTTCGTACTACAACGGCTTCGACGACGAAGATGACACCGAAGAAGAAGACGACGACGACCAGGACCAGGACCAGTATCAGTACCGCCGCTGCCACCACCACAGTAGGAGTTGCGGCTCCTTCCCAGGACCGACCAGGGATGCCGAGCCTTCCCAGTCTCCGGCGAGAGAGGAGTGAGCCAGGAAGGCTTGGAGTTTCTTGAGGATTTACTTGTCATAAGAATGGTGGTTGTGCGCTAGCATCATATCGTGTGAGTGATCCAGTGGGAAGTATTCCGTCCAGTTCCTGGTTTCAGCATCTATTCCATGCACATTTAGTTCAGGGTGTCCAACTGGGAGCCGCTGCAAGAACATGTACAATGTCATGCCGCGCTCTGGATCTCCCGAAGGGAAGCTTCTGGTGTAGCATGGATAGCTTCTTTCACAGGGGTGTGGCAGTCTTCTAGGACGGCCCTCTGGGTGCAAATGCACGTTGGTACGGTTCATGCTCTCGAATCCTGCCTAGCCCAATGCAATGCAGCTTCTGCAAATCCAATGAGTTTTCAACAGGCAGACGACAGCAGGACTTGTATGAGCTGTTGTAGTTCTGGCTTCTGCCTGTTGTCCGGGCAGTTTTCCGCCTCATGCGCTACCCGTAGGGTCCCAACTCGGGAAAACAAGACATGCGCAAGCTGATGCCATTCCGCAGAATTGGTTGCCACTGTCAGAGTGGGTTGGATGTCCGTGCTCGACCACTTCGTTGTTTCGCTAAGGTCGGGAGGAGTTGGCACTTCGAGGAGCTGCTGTGGGGATTTGGAGCTTAGCTGTCAAGAGGTGACTGCTGAAGCCTGTAAGATTTGCCTTGCGCCGGTTCTCTGTGCATCATGCATGTCTTACAGACGGACCTTGGACCACTGCCTGCGCCAGGGGTATCCTTGTTCTGCATATGCCCCATGAAGCACTAGGTGGCAGCAAAGCGGGCACAGCAACATGCCTGCACGTGTGGTTGACGTAAGCATACCTCGGCATCAAATCCGATGTGCGATCTGGCCATATCTGGCCGTCAGAAACCCAGAGAGTGCCTCGGACACAATTTGACAGAGTCCCCGCTTTCCCTTCCTGCCATGACGATTCGCGTGTCGGTGGGGCTGCTGAGTGGCGGGCAGCTCGAGCTTGAGGCTTTGGCAAGGGATGTTTGAAGTTTCTGTTTCATGTGCGCACCCTGGAAGCATTTTTTCGGTTCTACGTTTCATTCTGTGTAATTATTTTGTGTGTAGCGGCAGGGCCAGTATTCGTTGATGCGTTGACGGAGTGCGTCAAAACTGGCACGACTTTGGAGCGAAGACTTGCGGGTTGGCCAGATTTGTCAAGAGTAGAACCTGAACCGTGGTGACCTTCATTGCAGGTGGACCCTGAGGATACTGTGAGGGTCTTGCAGCAGGAGGCAGGTGCGGCCCTTGGAGCGCGACTGCAGGCGAGAAGTGGGAAACAAGTTGTGACGAAAAGCTTCCTTTGCCATCCTGTGCCGGTTTAGTGCATCTTTCAGTCCGATCGACCAGGAGTGTGTGTCACAACCTGAACACTTGTCGGCAGCAGCAGGCAGTGTAGCAGGTGTGGCAGGAAGCAGTAGGAGAGAGCCCTGAAGGGGCTGGTGACCCACAAGGGTGAAGTTCTCCAGCCACAAAGCAAGATCCACGAGTTCACCGGCAGCTTCCAGGAAGATTTTGCGTGCTTTTGTTTTTGTTTTTATGGGCAGTCTGACCTGGCTTGCACGAACCAGCAACGTGCAAACCAAGGTCTCTCCATGACGGTGATGCTGCCGCCAGGCATAAAGATATAGTCCCCTTTAAGTGGATAGAATATGGCTTTGGGTATGCTATAAAAAAATCCCCATATACCCCATATTCTATCTACTTAAGGGGGACTATGGTCACTACTGATTTGTTGATCAAGGCTGCTCACTGGAGTTGCTTCGTCTTTTGGCTGTATAGCCCATCCAGTTTTTGCTGAGGTAACGACCCTCCTAAGCCGTGTGCCCGAGCTTCATGCTGGCTGTGCAGCCTTTGGGGTGGTTTCGGACACCGGTGAAGCTTGGGCTTGGGGCCACCCACAGCGGGGTGGCGACTGCTCCCTGACCTTGCGAGTAGTAGATAGCAATGGATAGCAATAGATGCCGGTAGATGGCAGTAGTTAGCAATGTCAGTAGCAAAGCCAGTAGCACCGGTAATAGTATAATAGTGAAAGTTATGGCAAGAGTAGCTAGGAGTCATAGGAATTGCAATAGCAATGACACTTGTACAAGTTACAAGTGCTGTAAAACTACGAGTGACCTTGAGGGAGAGAGATGTGCTGCTATCAGACCTCCGCACACCAGAGCCAACAGAGCCAGCTTGCGATATGCAGAGGGCTTGGCGGAAACATGCTATGACTCAGGTTCCGCTGTTCAGGATGATCTCATGGGAGTCCTTCAATTAAGCACGCACTCATTCGCGCCCCTTTGGCCTGCAAGCATGCGTGGCTTTGCTTATTGAGTTTTGGGAAAAACTCTTGTCCCTGTGTGTTTGGCTGCCAGTGATTCTTATCAAGCTGTGTCTAAGTTGACGCAGTCCGCCGTTAGACTTTGCTTTGCTTCAGGTTTGCGGCAGTTCGCAGGGATGGCTCTGTGGTCACTTGGGGCGATTCTGGGCGGGGCGGCAACGAGTCCGCATGTCAGTGCTCAGACTTAACCTCGTGACACATGAGCAAGAGACATATGGTTTCGGTAATAGTTATCTTGAAAGCAAGGTTGGGGGGTCCTGAAGCTCTGTGAGAAGCCTGATATCCACCATTAATTGGCAGGTGATAGCAGCGTGGTGAAGGGAGACCTTTGCAACGTGGACTATGTGTGCGCTTCTGCGTGGCTCGTGTGCATCAGATTGCCTGCACAGGAAGCCCAGCATTCTATGGGCCCTTGCGCGTGCAGATACGGTTGCGCAAGACTACGGCTTTCCTTAAAGCTAGACCCAGCGCTTCATCCATGTCACGAGTGCGCAATTAGCGGGGAAGGGCAGCCAGCAGCATAAGCTTGCCTCCCATAGCATTGCCAACGTGATATTTTCTCAATTCTAGGCATGCCTTTGCAGCTGTACGGCGCGACGGCACGGTCATCACCTGGGGCCACCCGCAGATGGGTGGCGACTCAAGTTCCGTGCGTGAACAGCTGGTTGGGGCTTCTCGCATGCGCTTACGGCAACTCATCGCGGCCAGAAGTAACCTTGTGAACTTAGAGCTTGCTCCAGTGCGCCCTCGCTGTTGCAATTTAAGAGCTTATGTGGCAGACACGTGGTCCAGGTCCCAGGGCAGGCTTTGTCTAAAGTGTCAGCTGTCTAAGCCCAGGTGAAGCAGGTCTGTGCGAACTCACACGCTTTCGCTGCCTTGCGGAGTGATGGGTTTGGGCCCAAGAGGAAGGCGGACATGCGGTGTCAACACGACAACCCTCCACGTATTCTGTCCAGCATTGGCTGGCACATGGGGCCAAACTGGTACGAGTCCAGATCTGAGGCGTGTGGTTACATGGGGTCACCGTGAGCATGGTGGTGACAACAGCGCCAGGGAAAAAGAGCTCGAGCCCTTTCCCAGCAGTTAGCTTTGTCAGACAAGGTTGAGTGCTGGAGCGGTGAATTGGACTTAACCACTTGTTGTTCCTTGCTATTTGGAGGCACTGACATGCGAGAAGTCCAAGTGTTGCAAGTGCGGCAGAAGACATTCCACAACTTGACCGGGACAGAATGTCCTGAGCCGAAGAGTTTGCCAATACGTGCAAGCAATGAGTGCGAGGCACGCCGTGGTGCAGCGCCTGCACTCGAACCAGTTCGCCTTTGTGGCAGAAACAGAGGATGGTAAATTGCTCGCCTGGGGTTGCCCGCATCGTGGGGGCGACACAAGTTCCACGGCATCTGCCTTGCATGGGCATGTCGTTCAGGACGGCAGGGGCAAGACAGTGATGGGACGGGCAGGCAGAAGACGCTGCGCTCAGCTGTAGCCTCGTCCATCAAGCTGAGAAGACATGCTTCCCAGGAAGTATCTTCCAACGCGAGCGCCTTCGCGGCGCGCTTAGAAGATGGCAGCGTGGTGACGTGGGGGGATCCGGACTTTGGAGGCTGCATCTCACTGTTGCACGGATGTGACGATTGTTCACTCGTGGGCCTTGGATGCGTGAGGCTTGCGCAACCAGTGCCGCATCACACACCCAGTTACTGCCACTAGCAATAGGAACCATAGCTGTGGCGGGGCTCATGATCCCTACATGAGGTTGAGAGCGAGTGTCACTGAGTTGCGCCTCGCAGGTGACAGCTCATCGGTCCGGCACCGCCTGACTCTCGCAGCTCAGCTGCACCGCATGCCTTTCGTGACCTAGTGCAAAGGCTGTTCGGCCTTGGGTCTTGTGCGTTGGTGTTGCATCCCCCAGTCTCCTCCAGTATCCTCCAGTCTACTGTCGCGCCGCAGCTACGTCAGGTCCGGAAAGTCTACAGCTCACGGCGTGCCCTCGCATTTGCTGCGGTCCGCGAAGATGGATCCGTCACTTGGTGGTCTACGTCGTCCAGAACTTCAAGTTAAAGGGATTCAGCAGACATCCGACATATCATATACTATTACTTGATTACTTGGCTTGGCCCACCCAGTACTACGCTTTCAAGCCAGTAGCCGCGTCCCTTTGGAATGCCTTGCTTTGCTTTTGGCGCTGCATCTCTAAAGACATTAATTAACATCCAAGTGAAGGGAGAACTGTGGTCCCTCTGGTGCTCAAGTAGAACAGGCAAAAGAGAGGTATTGGATGGTATTGGCATTGCTGTAGATATGTGGCTCCAAGACATGCCTAGAATCTAACTTTTTTAGCTTTGCAAGTCCTGAATGCCCTGAAACAGAGACAGGTGGTGACTTGGGGCCGCCCAGATGTTGGAGGCAACACTGCTGACTTGCAGCACAAGCTGACAAACATACGGACCATTGAAGTCTACTCCTTTGCCTGGGTAGCACTCCGTACCTCGGCCAGCTGTGAACGCTATTAATAACAGTAGCAACAATATTAACAATATTAACAACAAGTAATGACAATTATAGTGCTAATAATGATAATGATGTGATGTATCCCGGGGTTGAACGGCCCTGCTTCTGGTTGCAGAGGGGCGTGGTTAATTTGGCGCAACCTGGCACACCTGCACTTTCCGCGCATTATCCGTGACATCTGAATGGGTACCCTTTAGCTCTTGCAGGGGCAGTAGTAGCTTTAGATTTTCGAGCTAGTCGCAACTAGCCACAATGGTGCTGCAGTTGTGTTCTGAAAGCGGCCGTGCAGCTATGCCGATACGTATGTTGCTGTGTAGGTATGTGGGGCAAAGCCTGTTTCCGTGGTGGCTCCTATGGACCAAAACATTTGAAGCAGGTCACAAATATGATGCGGTTGTTTTGAAGTTTTGGTGTAGGGTGTAGAAAAGTTCTTTCTCCGTGATCGAGGTGGTGGCTGGTGGTAGTTGGCATCACAAACAGGTGGGCAGGTGGCTGCACGTTGATTCGAAGTGTAAGTGGTATACGGGATAAGATTCTTTGGGTTCTTGCTTAGTTTGGTAGCATGATTGCTGTGTTTTAAGACCTGGGGCATGCTGGATAAGTGTTTGCATCCACTGAGGCGGAGATGGAAGCGTCGTGACATGGGGTGATCAGGAGAGGGGCGGGGACAGCAGCTCTGTGCAGGAGCAGCTTCGAGATGTTGAGAAGGCTTGCAGCAGAGCCTGCAGATCGTTACATGGTTTCCAATTTAGTTTGTGGCCGTGGCAAAAGGATTTGAGGGAGACTGAGCCTGGTAGGGTGTAGATGCTGCAAAGTGCAGGCAAGAACTTTTGGTACTTGCAGCTGGGGATGTGAAGCCACCAGTCCTGCGAACAGGTGTGCGCCAATGCGTACGCAATGGCCGCGATCCGAAGCTTGACGCGGTTGGGCCGCCATACCTGGATGATTAAGATTTTGTGATCATTGTAGTAGCGTAAGAACATTTTTTTGTGTTGAAGCCTCAGCTGCAGCTGGCAGTTCGGAAGACAAAGGACGGGATGGCAGCGTGGTGACTTGGGGCAGTGACGCACGTGGAGGTGGCTTTGCTTGACCATGTGCGTGTTTGAACAGGAGCAGGTTGAATGAAGAGGATCCCAATAGCAATAACAACAACAATAATAACAAGAATACCAACAACAATAATAATGATAATATTAATGACAAAGTAATAACAACAACAATAATAGTAATGAGGGCAGGTCGTTTTCTGTCAGCCCGCAGCCGGTGTAGGTGACAGCCAGGGGGTCTGGATTCAGCTGAAACTCCATGATGCATACCTGCGTCTGTAGACGGCAACTGAGCTACATTCTAAAGTCCTAATATCCCTGTAATAGCTCTATAGTAGTCCCCATAATATTCCCCTATACAACCCCCTTTTAGGAGGTTATTATACTCTGGTATATTAGAACATACCCTATTATACTATTACATAGTATTTAGATTACGGTTCGCGGAAGAGGAGCAGGCGCCGAGGCAATGGCACGCAGCAAAGGTGACAGCAGCCACGTGCAGCATCAGCTCACCGAAGTGGTTCCGTGGCAGTAGGGAATGAGGGAATATATTGTATTTATTGGGGTTTCTTCTTCGCACGCACCCATTTATTGGGTTTAGGGTTCAGGATTAGTAGGGTTTCGGCGTGGCCCCCAGCAGTTCGGAGAGAGTCCTGGGTTGAAAAGGACTAGTAGGGAATAAAGGAATATGTAAAGGTTAATAATTAGGAAGGATGGAAAAGAAAACGGAAACTACTGCATTGTCATAGGGTATATATTGGGGCTATGGGAATTTGTAAGGGAACCTCTGGAAAGTGAACACATGATAAAGTGCTTATATAGGGATTGTATTCTTTCACGTGTGTAGATGTTCGATGGAGGTCACAGGGTACGCAAGAAAATGACACAAGCCCACGTGATATGCGGTCTTTGCATTCTGCCTTTCCAAGCACCTCAAGCATGATCAAGCCAAACAAGTTTGAGTACACCCAATTCCTTAGGAGGAAATTTACGCTACTTCTGGCGCATTTGCAGCCGCACGTGCTGATGGCTCCCTAGTGACCTGGGGCGACGCCGCGCGAGGCGGTGACCGCTTGCCTGCCCGGCTACAAGCAGGGTATGCGGGTTGAGAGTGGGCTTGCATAGCTGCCCTTAACTAGGCACTAAAAAGCGTGCTGCGTGCCCCATGTACATAGTGCTTTCATTAGCTGAACTCCGAGCAGTTGGGCACAAAAGGTTCAGTATGCAAGTTTCCGCGCAGACCTCATGCTCATTTTGCTTGACATTTCCACTGCCTTTTTCAGTCTGGGACTTGGGTTATGTCGGGTTGTCACCTTCAGCGGTGCTGTAGCAGTGCGACTTCAAGACGGCAAGGGCTTCCCAGATCCTCAAAGGCCGCTTGTGTAAAGAGATCAATCGATCTGTGCTTTTGGCCATCATCGACTTCAAGATGCAGGAGATGGTTCTGTGAGCATGGTGTGAATTTATTGCTGTGCAACTTTTTCTGTGTTGTGGACAGGCACCCTGTCTCGTTTGCGGTTTGCTCAGTTCAGTTCCATTGATTCTGGTTGCCTGCGCTAAATTGTCAGGTTCCGAGGATGTAGCAGGGCCACTGTTCAGCTGCCGGCTAGCATTTTTGGCTTTGCGATTGTGCTCCTGTTTCTTTTGCTCGCGATGGGCGCTATGTGGGCTGCTATCTGGAACCTCTTCTGCAAGGTTTGGACGGAAGACTAGCTGGGAACATGTCCCAGCTGTGTCTAGCATGCAAAAGTTCAAAAGTTGGCCGCATCACGACTTTGGAGTGCCTTCTCTGGTCATGGCATAGCCTAGCCCGACCTAGTCAGCGACAATAGTACATTCATACGCCTTACCGGCTGGAGGCAGGCATGCGTGTCTGCAAACCTCCCATGTTCTAGTCTCCAGGATGTTGGCTGCAGCTGCTGCGGTTGCGCACCAAGACGTGGCACCCAACACGTCTGCTCGGAACACCAGCACGGCTGCGAACCACAGCGCAGCCACGAATCACAGCGCGACCACCAATCAAAGCACGGTGTCCAGCACTGCTGCAAACCACAGCGCAGCCACAAATCACAGTGCAACTGCCAATCAAAGCAAGGTGCCCAGCACAGCGACAAACCACAGCGCAGCCACGAACCACAGCGCAGCCACAAATCATAGCGCAACCGCCAATCAAAGCAAGGTGCCCAGCGCAGCCACAAATCACAGCGCAGCCACCAATCAAAGCACGGTGTCCAGCACCCCTGCGAACCAAAGTGCAGCTACGAATCACAGCGCCACCACAAATCACAGCACTTTGCCGAAACCTAGCCCGGCTTCAGATCAGACTCCTTCATCTGGTCACGGCTCTGGCACGGGAAACATTCACCCAGTGGCTCAGCGACAAGACATCATGCTTTGCTGTGGGCCGTGTGTGCGTATCCAGCAACTGATGCGGCCACAAGCCTTCTAAAAGCTCGGCTGAGGTGGTCATCAAGGGGAACATGCTCTACGATTCGGTCACCGGCAAGCGCTTCTTCGCGAAGGGCGTGGCCTACAACCCAAGGAACGGCAACTATGGCTGCTGGACAGCACAGGAAGCACGTTCGTGAACCTTGTTCGTACAGTTTCTTTCCAATCACATCTACTGGGCTTCTTCTTTGTGCCGGCATGAACAGTTGAAATTTGTTGGGGGGCTGTGGTAACTCAGCAATAAAGCTGGAGGCAGCAGTTCCTGCAAGTTTTGAGGAGCACCTATGCACAGTCAAGATGCGTGATGATCATAATCATGCTAGTGTTTCTTCACGATTCTGTAAACAAAATCAGCAGTCAAGGGCAAGTCCTCGGCGCGCACAAGCCTGAGTGTATCCCGGGCACCTGAGCCGCACTTAGCTACGTATGCTGACAGCCTTCCTGGCGCGGCTGTAAGCTTTACAAGTTTTAGTCCTGAAGTAGATAGAATATGGAGTATATGGGGATCTTCTTATGATATACCCAAATCCATAATTATTCTATCTACTTAAGGGGGACTATACGTCGCTCTTAGAGCGACTTAAGCCAGTGGCCTTATTTTAAAGGCTGAATGCCTTGTGGTTGCGAACGTCATGGTAAAGAGGTACATAGCAGTTGGACATGCGTGGGGGCTTCTGCGCCTGCCTCTGGTGGCAACGAGAGCATAGACTGCCGAATGTGCTGATAAGTTAGCCTCCACGCGATTTGAGCTGGCGGGCCTCTGCAGCTTAAGCAAGCTGGGGAGCCTCCAACAAGAGAGGAACCCACAAGATCTAGAAAGCCGAGAGGAACCCACAAGATCTAGAAAGCCCACGCGATGCACCCATCATACCACCTGACCATAGTGTGACCTGTGTGATCAACGTTTCGAGCATCCAAAGCACTTGGGCAGGTCGGCCCAAGTTTCCGCAACTTGCATACTATGCGGATCCTGCTGCAGATGAGCTTGGTCGGCACTTGCTAATCCAAAGCTGTGGTCTGCACCTGTAGGCCTGGTGGAAAAAGCTGAGGACATGGAAGAGCAGTTCAAAGACTATTTGCCCCTCATTGCAGGTCTTGGAGCAAATGCAGCTTAGCTGGATACTAGACACTAGTTGCTAGACACGATCAATGTCAACGAGCAGCGCACTCAAGACAAGACAGAAGCCTGTGCAGAAGCTTCGGCTCGGGAGCAGAGCCACACAAGCACTTATGGCGGTTACCGCCTTTCTGATTAAGGGTTTGAGGATGTCGAAGGTTTAGATTTAGGGTTAGAATAACCAAGGATCAAATGCAAAGAACATTAACATGAAATGGAGCCTGGGTTCATAAATTGTGTGTCACGCCAGCTGCCTCAAAGTCGCTTGGGCTGGCTGTTTCCTAGACAGGTGATTCGGCTCTACAACATTGATCCAGAAAAGTCGCACCGCATCTCGACTTCAAAGTGCAGGTCGACTGTTGGTGTGACGTCGACTGTTGGTGGGAGCCTTTTACAGAAGCACATGGCTGCATCTTTACATATGGAAGAAGTTGGGAACATGTGGGCAATCTTTCTGCTAGCCTATACAGAGCCGTATCTCTATGCCAGAGTCGATGATTCGTTGCCAAGGCAAGTTCATGGAGCAGGCCGCTTCGCTGGGCCTGTACGTCATGGTCCCCTTGACACGTGGTGACTGGGGTCGTTTGGCTGGACAATAGCTTGCACTTCTGCGCATAGGAAATTGGTTGTATAATATTAAGATATGGTATATTAAATTATTATATGCTATGTTTATACTAGAATATATAATTTTCAAAATACCATATTTCATTGTAATACACTATGCATACTTGCAAAGGTGGCGTTCGAGAGCCTTTTCCATCCTGCAGTAGTTCTTAAGGATGACGATCGAGTGAAGAAACAAAACTAGAGATGAGACGCACTACCCGCACAAAGCAGCACAACTAGCCCTGTGCCAGACATCAGTAACTGCCACAGCCCACCCATGAACAGTATTGTTATATACTTATATAGTATATTGTAGTTTCATATGTTACATTATAGTATAATATGATATAACATACCTCAGGTTTCCTGCCAGCACTGCCCTCACCGCAGTGCTATTTTGAGGAGCAGCGGCACGTTTGCGAACGGCTTCATGCCCTAGTCAAACTGTCTGGATGTTTTGGTTTGATAACCACCGAGCTCAGCTTGGCTGAGCTGTTTCCGCAGCTTTAGAGCCGCTGTTTGCAGGACCTTCCCGACTACGGCCATGTTGGCTTGAATCTGCTCACTTCTGCAGCTCGGAACTGCAAGTTCCGGGGCCAGGCTTGCTTCCCCTAAATATCTTTAGAAATTACTATTACTATCATTATTACTACGTACTATTAGTACTATTATTCTTATTGCTAATATGATCACTCTTAATTTCCCAGAGGGTCAGTCAGAGATATCCCTGGCATTCGGCACTGAACTTCTTGGCCGACACCCGTTCATGATGTGAACCCTCCTTGCCTTTTTGAGGCCAAGCTTATTGTGGACCAGTTCAGCCAGTACGAGATGCTTTGCGGGCAAGAACTACCCCAATATACCATACGAAATTATAGTATTCTATAATGTGCAATAGTATACTATAATACACTATAGCCACGTGGGGCAATGTTGTTTTCTCTTTTGCAGCTATGATGCTATCGCTGAAGGACACTTGTGACATGGTGTTTTTCGAGTTGCTGCATGTGGTGCCATCATTCATTCGTAGTTTCCACTTTCTTTTCCATTATCCCAATAGGACCCCAACGTGCTATGTAGTTTCCATTTTCTTTTCCATTATCCCTATAAAATCCCAATATACTAAAGTAGTTTCCATTTCTTTTTCATTATCCCTATGCAACACCAATATACCATAGTAGTTTCAATTTTCTTTTGTCGTTCTCTGAAGTGCCGCGCCGAGGAACACGTTTATGTTTGTGGTTGGCAATGAGATCGATCACCTGGATCGCAGCTCATGAAAAGTTTTAAAAGCATTCTTTAGTTGGACGTCTTGCCAGATTTTCTGTTGTTTTTTTCTCAGAGGTTCAGAAGGATGTCTGAATGGAATCTATACGATGAGGGTCCAGGACAATATACGGAACACGAACCCAGGTGTGGTGATTGATGGGGCATCTTTGCTATTGTGATAAGATCTGCTGCTCTGAGGACAGGGCTATGCTGCCTACCCTTGCGTGAAGGCTCTCACCAGGGATATGCACCGCTATCAGAAAGCCGAAGGAGCTCGGAGGGAAGTGTGCTGGAGTTGACTGAGCATTCATAGCATTGTCCGGAAGTAGGCGCAAGTAGCAATCCAGGGTCAGCCAGGATATCGCAAAGTTCCGCTGATCTACTCCAACAAGGATCAAGGCGGCCAAGTCCGCTTGGACATCGCGGAGTACTTGACCTGCGAGCACTGTATGCAATGTTGCTGAGAGTTTAGGGATTTGTGACCATTGAGGGCTGAAGAAGGGCTTGCTACAATAATCGGGCCGAAGCGCTAAATGGAGTCTCCCGAGTAGACCAGGGCTAATTTGCCGCAACATGCTAGTTTACCCTTTGGCCGAATGTTGGACCACTGTTTATGAGTACTGTCAACAAGGTGAGAGTGACGGGAGTTCTTGGTATCCAGGATTCATGCGTGCTGGCCGGCAAGTAAGTGCAACGACGGAAGGTGACAAGTCACAAGCTTAGCCTCCACTAGTAACAGTTCTATTCTGTTGTAATAGCAACAATAATATTACTAGTGCCTAGTAGTGTTATTGTTACTATTACAACATCTTAGAATTGCTATTGTTACTGCTATGATTCTATTGTTGTTGTTATCCCAATTCTAAAGTTCTAAAGTCAGGAGCTGGAGAGCCCAGATGATGCCGTGGACGCTTTCGGGCTCAACGTGTACTCCTGGTGTAGCGCAACAGCACTGAGAATCGCATGTCCCCCATTCGATTGATGTCCTCTTCCCCTGCACAGGTGACCCAGAGTATGTTGACGGGACTGGAACCTGGGCAAGCAATGCATTGGAGTTTACTGTGTTTGGAAATTGCATTCTTCAAATTGCATTCTTCAGAGCTCCCTTAACTTTCAACGCAGGACCTTCATTTCACAGTGTTGCATGACGTGGAAACCAAGGGGCTGCGAATTTCCAGTACTCTCCGTACCAGGACATCGTACGCCACTTCGCGTCCTTTTCAAAGCCCTTCCTGTTCACGGAGTTCGGCTGCAATATCGGAAGCTTCAAGCGCCCGCCCGAGCATGTGGACAAGTTCAGTGCTTTCAGAGCTGTAATTCCCAGCGTAAGAGTGAGTGGTGTAGTTGCTTATGGATGCTTATAGTCGTCCCTATACAGCCCATTATAGTCGTTTCCATTCCTTCAGTCCCAGCTGGTAAGGCTGTGAATATAGACCCCCGAATACTATAGTCCCATTATTGGGACCCCCGAAAAGGTACCCCTAATGTTGGGAAACCCCTGAACCCTAAACCCTGAATCATATATATTCCTTTGCAAGCCCTATGTCCCCCCTTAAAGGTATTCCTAATTTTGGGAAACCCCATGGCTTAAACCCTATATATCCCTATATAACCCCTATGTTAAAGGTACTCCTATTTCTGGTCAGCCCTTATATATGCCTATGGGACCCCTATGTCCCCCCTTAAAGGTACTCCTAATTTTGGGAAGCCCCGAACGCTAAGCCCAATATGTCCCCATATACCCCCTATGTTAAAGGTATAGTCCCCCTTAAGTAGATGGAACATGGCTTTGGGTATATTAAAATAAGATCCCCATATACCCCATATTCTATCTGCTTAAGGGGGACTATAGGCTTTAGGGTTTAGGGCTTAGGGTCTGGGGTCTCCCAAACCCTAAACCCTAAATTCCCCAGCTAAGGTGGGAGTGCCCTGATTACCGCGGCGGCCGCACCTGGCCTCAAGTGAGCCTTGGCAGCATCCAAAAATCATTTGAGCTAAAATCTAAACACCTGGAGAGGGGGGATGATACAGGGAGGTACCCTAGGGATCTCTAGGGCCTACTAAGGGGGATACTAGGAATTTAGATTATAACCCCTACAACCCCCCAAATAATCACAGTTTCCATTTCATTAACCATTTTCTTCTCCACTTGATTCTCCATTACTACTAGCTCATTTTAAAGCTGCAAAGCTAGGGCCACCTCAAGGGTCCCGCCAAGCATTCCGCGGTTCAGGTCCGTTATGCTCGACAAGATGAGCGACTTCGTGTTGCGACAGCATTCGGTTATATTTGGGTATTTTGGGATAATGGAAAATAAAATGGAAACTACTATAGGATATTGTGGTTATTTTCAGCAACTCTAGTTTCATGCCTTCTGAGAGCGGGTCTCGAGACCAAATCAGAGTGCAGATCAGGGAAGCAAGGACCTCGGACCTGACCAGAAGTATACTAATTATCACTATTACCATCATTCTTGTTACTATTTATTGCTGTTATTACTAGAATATACTTATCATTATACAAGGTGAGCGGCGCAGTTGCCTTCGAATTCTCCATGGAGAACAACGAGCCACTCTTCTGGTTGGCACATGTAGGCACACTAGATATCACCCCAGCCCATTTCATCCCTGATGTTTTGTGGAGATGATGTTTTCACGTGGAGGGGAGAGCAGAGTAGGATTTTCAATGCCTGTTCGAACAGCAGCTTACATGTTGGCCCAGCCGTCGCGCAGGTTTGGCCTTGTGATCACCCCGGGCTTCCTGAAACTGGGTTGCTGTTAAGGAACTTATTTTAAGATACTGTATTGGGGAAGCCGTATTAATGACTATATGTACCGATTATGGAAACTTAAATAAGTTCCTCAACTGCAGCCCAGGAAAGGCCAGAACGACATCAAACTCACGGAGCCTTGGCCTTCTCGAGACCCTCACCACTGGCTAGGCTGCTGTTAAGTACCCTCATGGGTATATACATAGTATATAATAAGGTTCCCTCAAGAAAGAGACTTAGATTAAGTTCCTTCACAGCAACCCCTCTCACTGTTGGACCATGATAATGGAATTAGATCTGCTGTGCTTGCGGGTCATTGGTGGCAAGGATAGCTACTTCGCCTTGAAGGAGCAGTTCAAGAGACTCAGCGTATTCATCCACAGGAGAAGGTACTGTACTTCTTGGAAAGCTTCTCCAAGTGTCTGGCCCCGCTCCGAAAGCTGGCTTCCCTTCTCACTCTGTTCATGAAGTGTCAAGTGTCAATGCTACCATATGGGCTATAGTCTAAACTCCTTGAAGGGGATTATATAGGGGATTATATAGGGGACTACTATAGGGATGATTAAGGTGGATACTAGGAGTTTAGACTATGGCTCATATGTCGTCATCTGCTGATGACCAAGATGTATGTTTGAACAAGTCGTGCCTTGCTAAGGAAGGGAATCAAGAACGTGACCGAGAAGCCAACGACAAGGGCCAAGCCCACCTGCATCTCGCGTGGAAGTGCGCTGCGACTGCAGCAAAGGCAACAGATTCGCCCCTCAACTGCAGTGTTCCAGTTTTGTCTGGTAATGTTCAGAATCCAAAGAGCGGCCATGATTTTTGACAACAGCCAACTTCATGATGAGGCGAAACCTCGGATTGGTCGGTCTTGCCGGAGACGCCAACCTTTCCAGAGACAACGCTTTTGCCTTGAAGGCAGGGCCCATAATCACTCGTCTAGTTGCATATGCTGATATGCTTGCCCATAATCATGTTCAATGTTTTCCCTGCTGGTGTTCAGTTGACTGCTTTCCACTGACTTTGCTTTCTGGTGAATATCCAAGCCAAGGCAAACAAAGCCAAGCCAAAACTACAAATCCTAACATCTGCTTTCCTAAGTGCCCCCATTGAAATCCACAACATCATGGAACTTTCACGGTCATCTTGCAAAGGAACCGAAGACTTGCAAAGGAACCGAACAAAAGAAGCTAGGTTCGAACGAAACCATCCCCGTTCCTGGATCGATGTCGCATGCAGCGAGTTGGCTACTGAAGGTTTCAAGACAGCTAGCCAACATGAAACGTGTGTGTTGCAAGCTGCAATGCCTGAACGAAAGATCGCATTAGGTTATTGTTTATCAGACGATTCGTTTGGGGTGAAAAGCCTATGGCACAACTTTCCGTCGAAACCTCTGCAACAACAAGCTTGCTGCAGTAACTTTGCAGCACACCTTTTTGGTAGAAGATGCGACATCCTGAGGACTCAGCAGCACCCAGGGTGAGGTGCAAAGCTGATGACAAACAAGTTTTTCCAATGCATGATCGCAGCCCGCCTTGCACTTCCTTCGAAGCTGTGTGCTGGCTGGGCTGTTGAAGATGAATTTGGAGGGCACGTGTCTGTTGTCCAACGGCCACCTGCCTGTTTTGCCTTAAATCGTTACATTAACGTTGATGCTGGTAGTTCCAGAGCGGCCAAATCACGAGAATTTGGCCGGAATAAAGCTTTGGGCATCCCGCCTCATCTCTGTGAATGCAAGTTTTGCTTGGTGAGAAGCGCGGCATTACAGCCTTTCTGGGCTGGATCGCATGACGGCTACGAGTTCAGAGCTTCCAAGCGCCCAGCCCCAGGAGCCCGCCAAGTTTTAATTTAACTAACGGGCGATTTCAGCCATGAGCTGTAACACGTCCTCAGCCAGGCCTAATGCAGAAAAGGCCCAACAAGAGAGAGTACAATTACCGAGAGAGAAGTGGCTGCATTGACGCCTTGCGCATGGGCTTTCGACCTTAGTGCTTCTGGTTTCAAAATGCAGCCTCATGAGGCTCAAAACTTGCATCAGTCGGCAAACATACAAGCAAACCTGAGTAGGCAGACCTAACAACTGCGCACGGGACCGGAAACAGACATGCTGGCCTTCAGCCCAAGCATCGTTTTGGCTTAGCCCCTAGTTGGTCCAAGTCTTTACGTGACTGGAAACTGCGGCTTGTTATGGCATCAGAGAAGGACTACGACGAAGTGTCTTGGCGACCCAGGATCAGTGCTTCCCATCTTCAGCCCTCCATAGCATACACGTATATCGGTATGAAGAGAATTACTTGCGGGCTTGATCATGGCTGTTGGGATCATTCTTGCCGTTGCCTACGCAGTTCTCACGATGGTTCCTGCTGACATTGCAATGATTATGCTTACTGTAAGGGGCGTTGCTTGCTTCACAATGCTGATGTCATTTGAAATAGCAGAGGTACAGCAAACAATCTTTTCAGCCGGCGCGGGCAATGCCCTCCAGGCAGCTGTGGCCTCCATTGTGCCTGGGTCCTTGATCGTGCTGTTCTTGGTTGTCAGTCTCTGGCTAGGCCAGACATTGAAGGACGCTACTGCCATAACTTGGCCTGTTGTTGATCTTTGACTTGTACGTTTTCTGTTCTTGTTGCTGTTGAACAACCCTTTTGCTACCATCTGTCTTTTTATTGTGTTCTGTACTTGTTTTACTGAAGCACACGTGTTTGCAGTGGCACTGGTTGACTCTTGCTCAGAAGTCCCGCATGAATGTGAGGTGCGCCGGCCACTTGAGGATGTTCCAAACTTTTTGGAAGACCCGGCTGGGTATGAGTCGCGGCTTCAGCTTCCTGCGTGTTTCGGTGGCTCTTGTTTCCTTCAGATTCGCTGAAGTGTGCTGCTGATCGGTCATCATATGGCCAGCCGTCAAAAGGGCTGGTAGGACAAGTGCAAAGCAGAGCACACACGAACCTTAGATTGAGATAGTTAGTGATAGTTGTTGAATTTCGCTATGAGGCGGCCCCCATAAGGATCAATGAAATTCCTGTTGAGGAGCTGGCATAGTGCTAGCTCGCTTCTAGCAATTATGCCCGATGTATCGATGTGGATTTGCCTAGTCATTCGTTTTGGACCCCTCACCCAAAAACTTCCAGGGCGACCATATGGCATCTCAGGACAAGGCGTGTCAGACTTGGCTGGCTACGCAGACTATGACCTGGCGAAAGATTCTGCTGGATCGGCATGGGATCACAGGGAAGCTGACCCAAAAGTAATCAAGAATTCATGCGGCAAGGAGGACGGACAGCTCCCTGCAGATGCCGCCGCAGGTTGTCAGCGCCCAAGAAGTTTCCGACTGTTGGGGCCAAGAGTTGCACATATTGTTGACTGCAGACCAAAGACTTGGTAATTCTGATTTCCTGAGCCACAAGGTTCGGGCAGACTCTGTGTGCTGCGCGGAACATCTCCGCGTGGTGACCACGGTCATGTCGTCGTTGCGCGCGCTTGTGAGAAGGGGCAACTTGGAGGCATATGTCCGCGTGTTAAGCGGGAATCGAACTCTTAGCTCCAACGGCATCTTGAAGCCTGTGTGCATCAGACTGCGACTGCCGCATGACTTAGAAGACATTGCGCAGCATCCCCAGGTTTGAGCTGCTTCCTGGCTGCACTCGGGGTGTTTGGACATCTCCATGTGCGTGTCATCCAATTGCAACACACCTGCACGCAGCGGTGCAGGGCAGGTTTCCGGTGCATGTCCCTTCTGCAGTGCAAGCGAAGGCTTCACGATCCCTTCCCGACGAAGCCCGAAGGTGACATGCTGAAGCCCCCATATATTTGGGCAGGCATGATCGAAGCAGAAGGGAAATAGAAGCCCCAAACTTTGGCGCGCTGCCAAAGCCCGCAGTGAGGGCCTGTTTCACTGGCCGAACACCAGCGTGGAAATGAGAAAGGGTGCTGATGCCGCGGGCGATTGCCTTAAACAGAAGACAGGCGTGCAACAGTCTTCGGCAAGGCCCTACTCCATGTTATCGGCCGCATTGGAGCGTTTTGCTACTTGAAGCTTCGCAACATCTAAGGAGTGCACTTTGCAGGGCAGTTATATAGACCTTGAGAAAGTTTTGTCACGTCTGAACTTGTGATAGCACACCTGCTGGACATCGAGCCTCTACTTAACCAATGTTCGCAATGCTTCGACAATGGCAGGATACAGGATGCCCGTCCCGGAAGACCGCGGACAGGTGGGCCTCATTTTCACGTCTGAGGGCAGACTGGCATGATTCTTTGGAGTTTTTGCAGACTTTCGGACTACATCTTTGACGATTGCTGTTTGAAGCCACAGGTGCCCCCAAATCCACCCTGGACAGTGCTGGCTCAAAAGTCGGGCCCGGCGGCCATCATGGAAGTACCCAGGCATCATGAGGCAAAGTGCTGCCCAAATGAAGCATGCATCAGGCTTACATCCTGCAAGGTGCGGGCATGTGTCAGCGGCATGGCAATTTCCTGCCATGCGAACCAAGCAAACATCCGTACACGTGACTGCTAGTCCTCACAGACATGGGCTAGCATCATGGATCCACCAGAAGGCCAGCACATTGGTAGACTCATCGTGCGTCAAGTCCAGTGCATCACTCCCAGCCAGTGCCTAGACACGCAGACCCTCGCCGCCGCGCAAGGTTTTTGAGAGATATTTGCCCTGAAGCTGGCAGGTCCTGCCAGGGAGCCCAGCCAACCAAAGGTTGATCCCGAGCTGCCAGCGGATCAGGCATTAAGGTGCGCTGTGGCTGCCTCCCACGCCATGTTGTACTGGTAGCTTGTGGTCATGCAGGGCTTGGATTTGCTGTTGCCCGTGTCCTGTAGCCACACCTGGAGCTCTGCAGGCAGCCGCTGCTGGAGTCCTCTGCATCAGAAGCACCAGAGTCAGAGTCCTTTGCCTGGTTCTTTCGGGATGGTCAGATGGAGTCCCGTTCCACCGCAGATCCGGAGTCTGCCCGTCTTGGTAGTATCAACATACAGTTCCACTAAATAGATAGAATAAGGCTTTGGGTATCTTAACAAAAAGATACCCATCTACCCCATATTCTATCTACTTCCCTAAACCCTAAATAGTAGTTTCCATTTTCTTTTCCATTATCCCAATATTACCGCTATATTCTATCTACTTAAGGGG
>CAJNIZ010045398.1:0-10982 GCA_905231905.1 Symbiodinium pilosum
TCACATTTGAGCTATAGTCTAAACACCTTAAAGGGATTCTATGCGGGATTATATAGGTGACTACTGTAGGGGTTATTAAGGGGGTTACTAGGAGTTCAGACTATGACTCATTCGGGCTTAGGGTTCAGGGTTGTGCAGAGATTGCAATCAGGCGTATGCGTATGTTCCAAAGTTAGGATTTCCATTGCCCTCCCTCAACCGATATGAGTGCATCAGCTTTTGAGTGGTAGTTTCCCTAAATAGGGGGAGGCCAATATAGACCCCAAAAAACGGCAGTCCTCATTATAGGGACCCCCGAAAAAAGTACCCATAATTTCGGGAAAGCCTAAACCCTATACATCCCCTATATATTCCCTATACATCCCTTATATATCCTCTATACATCCTCTATGTATCCTCTATATGTACCCTATAACCAATTGATAGGTACCCCAAAGTAGCACTCAGCAAAGACGCCGTGCATCTCGGGGCCCTCCTCCCGAAGCCTGGACGCCTTATCTCAGACGTGATCCAGAATTCGGTTTAGGGTTCAGGGTTTAGGGTTTCGGGTTTCGGGTTTAGGGTTTAGGGGTTAGGGTTCAGGGTTTAGGGTTTAGGGTTCAGGGTTTAGGGTTTAGGGTTCAGGGCCTGCTACTTGGAGGGTCATGGGAATTTAGTAAGTAGGTTAATAACATGAGCCATATAATGAACCAAATTATCCCCGTTCTTGATTTATTAAGTCCCCAGGACCCTCCAAGCATCAACATCATTACTACACATGAGGCTTGTAAGAATACTAATCATCTGCTCCCTCCCGCAGAAATGATACGTGATTCTTTGACGGCCCCTCAACGTAGCAAAATCTACTACCTATGCGCACAGTGGACAACCCATTCTTTTCTGTATATCACCCCCGCCTATTCCAGAATAACCTTTTTGGCCCCGTGGAAAATCCTTTTGCAATCCCGACATGGCATTCATTTCGCCTCCCCTGGCCATAATCGCTGGAGGCTCCGTATTATTCCTTGTAGGAGCACCACATACTTCTCAGAAAATCCCTCGTGAGCCATCAATCTACACGGATAATAGCTGGTATCCCAGTATCCATACAAATTGACGCAAGGACGACACAAGAGGAATACACGCGAATTGCTAGTGGGGCAGCAGTCAGTTCTTTCTCTTGATGGACAACGTTCTGGAAGACCTATATTCTCAAGGCCTGGGAGTATCGTGGGGAAGTCAGCATGGACTTATGCTAGCATAGACCCGGCAGGCTCACCCTAAACTTAAGACTAAACCTCCAACCCAGAAACCTCAACATCACTCAGTAAGCCTTAGACCCCAAATCGTGAACCTTCACCACTACACCTCACACCCTACACCCTGCATTCTGAGCCTTGAGGCCGCACCCCTAGCTATCATCCTAGTTTTAAATGTCATTCCTGTTTTTCGATTCCCAAAAAACCCTAAACCCTACATAGTAGTTTCCATTTTCTTTTCCATTCTCCCAATATAACCCTATACTACCCCTATACATACATATATATATACACCCCTAGATAACCCCAATATGAACCAATATTACCCATATATATATATATACATATACACCCCTAGACAACCCGTGTATTTGATGACGACTCTATAGTGGCTGCAAGGTTGGTTCGGAGCTCCTCCGGCACCAGCCCTCCTTTCGGGCGCCGCGAGTTGCAGCCAAGGCTCTGGATTTCCCGGTTTAGGGCTGCAGGTTTAGGATTTAGGGTTTAGGGTTTAGGGTTGCAGGTGTAGGGTTTTAGGGTTGAGGGGTTTAGGGTGCAGAGTTGAGGGTTGAGGGTTTAGGGCTGAGGTTTGGGGCATAGGTTTGGGTTCAGTGTCAGGGACAAGGTGTTAAGGGGCATGGAGAATGGAAGGGAAAATAGCATGTAAAATGACATGGAGGCTAGGGTGCGACAGGGGATTGCAGGGTACACATGTTATGGTTAGAGATTTCTTATATAATTGTGGTATTTGGAGTACCTAAAAAATGTCTTCAGGATGTGTATTAGCGTTCAGGGGTTCTGGGGACCTTGAGATTTAACAACTTTTTGAGATGTGGTTGGACTTTTCTAGGAGCATTTTCAAAGGTATTTGAAGTGGTCAGTTGATCTTTGGCATTTGCGAGTTTGATGCCTCATCGGTGCAAGGGTTGCCTGCTGCGTTTTCATGCGATGGGTTCGGGACCCAATTGGCTTGACAAAACATGTTGATGAATTTCGCCTACATTTTCCCCGGATGGTAGAGACCATGTTGTAGGGACCTTCAAAAAGGCCATACCTTTGAGGCCTTTTTAGACAGCCAAACTTCCAAACAACGATGACCTAGACCATGATGGCCAAGAGTGCCATGCCCAACTGCTGCTGCTGCTGCTGCTGCTGCTGCTGCTGCTGCCTTGATGGTTGTTACGACCAGGACTCACATGTGAGCCATAACCCAAACTCGTCGCAGGGGGCTCTATAAGGATTTATATAGGGGATTACTATAGGTTTTTTGGGGGGATGCCAGGAGTTTATCCCATGGCTCATATAGGTTACATAGGTTACATCATGTTGGGGGTGTACTTATAGGGTGGCCTCATGTTGAGAAGCACCCGCATCTGCAGCATTCAGATAATCTGTGCTGCCAGGACGTTGGTACCAATTTCCGAAGAGCTGAGCATGTAACCTCCATGACAGGGGATCTTGAACCCGCTGAGCTCTTGGCCTGCGCAGGCAGCGAAGAGGAACGCCTCATGGACGCCGGCTGTGCTGAACCCTGGAGCTTCAGAGTCTAGATTCTACAGTTATTGCTGTTGTTTGGTGTCCAATTGTTAGCATCTGAGGCTTCAGGAATGGGATCCTATACTACATCCACCCTAAAACCCCCGGCCCCAGATGAGGCCCAGATAAGGCGTAACCAGGAGTTTATTTGGGCCCACAACAGACCTTAATGTAGACCCCTGATTGATAAACCCCCTTCTTTTAAGGACCTTAATATTAGGATCGCTGCTATAATCCCTATTAAGGGGAGGGGTTTCTTAAGTAGTGGTTTACATTAGCAGGGTGGGGCATGGTAAGATCCCATGAAAAGCTCTCGCAGAGCAGAGCAGGCCAGCAGCTTGCTTGGAGTTGGATACTCCAAATCATGCATGACCCTAACTAATTCGGGGTTAGTACAGAATAATGGAATATACTATGATATAGGGGTTGTATGAGAATTATATTCGCCTCTTCCCTACTAACCACCGGCAATCTAAGTAGCTCACACCTTGGGAATTATTCTATTCCAGTGTACGTATGCTCATGCCGGATGTCAGCATCACTCTACAGGCAAGCGCTGAATTTGTGCTCGGATTCCAGCTCTCCCTGAATCCTATACCCTAAACACTAAAACCTAAACCCTACATATCCTAAACAGTGAGTTTCGGGCACTACCTGACGATCAGGGCTGTGCTAGCTTGTGTCCTTGTCTTGCTATTTCTTGGGGAAAATGGAAGGGTGTATCCCTGTAGTTGCTCCTGTGTAATTATGTCCCCTATACATCCAAAAACAATAGGCCTCACAGAACTCCAGCAATCCATCCACGTGCCCGAGGTGCCCGCAGTCCTAGAGGCTCCAGCTGCAAACTCACCGAAGCCTGGCCCTTGATCTAAGGTTTAGGGTTTGGGTTTTTCTTTGGGGGATGTTGTTAGAATGGTAGGTGTGAAAAAAGGTGCCATGCATGCATACACATATCCGTTTGTTTGGAGCTGGGTTCTAGGTTTTTCATGGGCACAAGGATGCCTAGGCCTCGTCAGTAGGTAAAATGTGGGGGATGTAGAGACAGCATGGTGGTCCTGCAAGTTTCGAGATCAACGCCAATCAAGACTGGTCACCGTGTGTTGTACTGTTTGTTAAAAGATTTAGATCAGAATTTTTTGGGATGTATGGATGGTTTGGATGTTTCTCGGCCCAGGGATAAGGGCTTCAGTCTTCAGCGCTTTGAAAGCCTGACAGCGGGAGCACAAAGAAGCACGATAAACAAATTGCGGCCTGTTTTCTTTGACATGAGAACTTGCAACTCAGCTCCGTGAGAACTCTGATGCCCTCCTGAAAGACTAACAGAGACTAACATTCAGGAGTGCCCCCCAAGCATTGGCGATAGAGAAGATTTTCTTCAGTAGGGTGGGTGGTCGGGTGCTCATGTTCTTGGGAATACGCACCGCAAGCAAAGCCCCAATGGCGACTCGGCGAGAGTTTTCTTGAGGACGAATCAGAGGCACCCTTGGGTTCTCTTGGGTCTGAAGGCATGGAGTTCCGAGAGCAGGAGTGATCTGACAGCTATAGTCCCCCTTAAGTAGATCGAATATGGCTTTGGGTATATTATAATATGATCCCCATATACCCCATATTCTATCTACTTAAGGGGGACTATCGTTGTTCGGACAAGCTTGAGTGCGAGTTGCAGTACAGCTCGCGGGGTTGTCAGCTTCTTCCATCAGGTCCAGAGAGTGCCCTAGACGGAAGCTTCAGAGCACGGAAAATCCCAATAATGCCAGCTGAGTTCCATATCCTCATCATGTCTTCTATGCTTCTTGGTACGTAATAGAGAAGGCACCTGGCAGGGGCTGGCCCCATTTGACGAATTTGACAAAGTGTCAGGGGAGTCGCGCGTACAAGATGCAACTTGTGGTATCTGCCCTTGTTTGCTCTTTGCAAAAGCTCCCAACTAGTTTGAAGTAGCCGTGATGATGAGCTTTGATAAGGACTACGACGACCAAGAGCTCACCGGAGGCTCCGTGCATTGCATTTAGCTGCAAATTCTACAGGTGCTGCCTGACATCAAAGTCCCCTTTCTGAGCCCAGCCCTGTCCTTCAAAAATAGTAGCATGGGACATTTGCATCACCTATATAGCTCAAAACAACATCTTAAAAGCAAAAGCTGCGGGAAGCAGCCTCGAGCTGCCCGCATCAAACGCAGCATAGTCGTGGCATCCCGGAGAGCAGCAGATGCCTGACCACTTCATTGATTGCGGGCCCCATGTCAGCCATAATCTAAACTGCAAAAATGGGGATATGTAGCGGGTTATATAGGGGACGACTACTGAGATTATTAAGGGGGATAGTAGGAGTTTTGACTACAGCTCATGTATGGGCGGGGGGGTGGGCTAGTGCTGCCACAAGCACGCCACACGTCAAATCGAACAATTTTGATGCAAGAACCTGTCCTGGCTGAGGAAGACAGTATGACAATTACAAGAGAACTAGTACTATGATCGTCCAGTGGTATAACAAGAATATAAGAGGGCCCCAATACATATTCCTTATTTTCTACTAGAGTCACTATTATCACTGGGTGGGGGGTCCACCTAAGCCCTAAGCCCTAATTCCAAAATAGCACCTTCCGTTTTCTTTTCCGTTATCCCTATGTATCCCTATATAATCCTATAAAACCCTATATATCCCTATATAATCCCATAAAACCCTATATACCCAAATATAATCCTATAAAACCCTATAGAGGGCACATTCTCTTCCCGCCTTCTCCATCCTAAGCAGGTGGAGGTCCACCGACTCCCCGCCCTGGCTGCGGTGCTGGCCACTAGGGCCTCCTCCACAGCCACCACGACGAGGGCCCAGGCTTCTTCGCGGGTTTGGGTTTAGAGTTACGGGTTTAGGGTATGAAATGGCTCACCTAACTAACAAACCTGGACCATCTGGTGATGCGGTTGATAGCAAGAAACATCATACTTTGCAAATTGTGGTAGGATACCAGTATACTAGGGTCATGCAAGGGTTTTTGTATCAGTATCACCAGTTGTGGTAGGAATCGCAGCAAAGGTGGTTGAAGCCTGAAACCTGCAACCCGCCTAAACTCGGAGTTCCACACCGCTTCTGTTGGCAATGTGAAAAGGATTGAGTTGTCCGTTTGTACCGCCTAAAGTCTAATACAATCATATCACCCCTTGGAAGGAGCCCTCAAAAGGATTTTTTTGAAGCCCCCCCCACTTGCGCAAGGTGACAACAATCACTGGCACAACCATCACAGCCACCTTCTACATGCCACCTACCAGGACGATTGCCGTGGAGCTGTCATTGGGTAGGGTTATCTGGTAGGTAGTCAAACGTCTGGTCCCTACTTGGGCCCCTTGCACGATACGGCCCCTGATGCTTAGGGTACCACCGGGGAACATAAGTAATTTTGACAGCGCCTCCACATAGGATGAGGTATGGGCCTGTATTGGGATATTTAGGAAAATTAGGAGGTTTTTTCAACCCCAGCTCTTCAAAACAAATGGAGATTTGCATGGAAAAGAACATGAGGCATCAAATGGAAGCGGTTTTTATGTTAAAGTTCATTGTGTCGTCGGGTTGTTACAAACTAAGCCTCGTTCCCAAGTGGTCCTTCCGCAGCCAACTTGCTGAACTCCCTGTAGAACGGTGGTTTCCTGCGCGTGTATAATATGAAGCTGCAGTGTTTCCGGCAAAGATAGGTTCACACAAGGCCTCAGAGATTTGGCATGTGGGGGTCCAGGTCCAAGCCACTAAAGTGTGAAGCTAAGAGAGTGCAAGATGGGTTTCGGGGGTTATGCAACTTTGTTGCTGTCAAGGTCAAAGTAGGCAGATCCCCCCTGCTCAGGCTCAGGACTCACCACCACCAATCAGAAGCATAAGGAAGCAGTTAGCAGCTTTGGGCCCTGCTCTGGCCTTGCGTTGCAGCTTCTCTAGGCTTGAGCGGTGACAGGCTTCTCTCGTGTGGATGCTTGCGCAGCCCCTACGCTTACATCCCAGTCCCTCAGCCCTGAAGCCCAAGTCGTGTAATCTCTGTGCCAAGCAACTCGTATGCTCAAGACCATTCAACAATGGTGGCGCAACGTGCTTCTACTGCTAGCACTGCTAGTCAGGGCATTGTCATTGAAAACAGCGGCATGGTACCTGCAACCCTGATAAACAACTCACAAGATGGTTCCCATTTAAGCCTTGAAAGCAGGGTGCTCTTGCAGGGTGACACTGGGCCTATGGAGCCGCATGAGCTACTGTCAATATTATGCGTATTAAGGAACCCTTAGCAGTGGACACAGGGATCCTGGATCCTGCTTGTAGAGTCCCAAATATAGTCCCTAAGAAGAAGCTCATGTCCATTATTTATCTTGGGAGATATATACCCAAACCTTAAACCCTAAACAATAATATCCATGTCATTTTCCATTTTCAAACCTTAAAACCCTGAATATAGATTCTAGCTCATATGAATCGCTGCAGACTTCAGGACCGCCACTCTCACCTCGGCCTTAGGCTCAGCAAACCTGAGCCTACTTGGAGGGTCATGGGGACTTAGTAAGTAGGGTAATGGAAAAGAAAATGGAAATTGCTTTATATTATCTAGTATTTTGGGTTTAGGGTTTAGGGGTAAGTAGCTTAATGGAAAAGAAAATTAATGGAAACTACTACATATTATCTAGGGTTTCGGGTTTAGGGTTTAGGGTTTAAGGGAGTTAGTAAGCAGGTTATAATTGGGATACTTGGGGTTATCATATGGCTTATAGGGGTTATGAACCTACTTACTAAGTCCCCATGACCCTCTGAGTACAGCTCCCCCAAAAAGGTGGGCGTTTTCCCAAAATCAGGGTTTAGGGGTTTAGGGTTTAGGATTTAGGGGATAAGGGGGATATATTGGATAATGGAAAAGTTTAGGGTTTAGAGCCTAGGGTTTCCTAAAATTCGGGTTCCCTTCGAAGGGGTGATGGGGTTATATGGAGGTATATAGGGCTTATATAGGGTTTAGGGTTTAGGGAAGAAGATTGAATGAAAACATCCCAAGGCGAATTGGCTCGGAGATAGTCAGTTCTGCCTAATCGGTTTAGGGCTTAGGACCCGTCCACCCAGCTCGGCATACTCACCAAAAAAAAGCGTGCGCAAGCAAAAGGACGTTGACTGTGCTGATGGCTCTTGTTAACTCATGGGTGCAAAAGCTCCAGCCTCCCCTACACAACCCCAAAGAATCCACATAACACTTTAAAAACATCGTTGAGGCTCACTGGGGAAGAGTAGAGAATAAGGAAATATATGCAGGGATTATATGAGATATATTCCTTGCTTTCCTGCTAGCCACCAATAAGTCTTGATCCAGATTGTATACCGGAAACCCTAATCATTATTAACCACTATAGGATCCCAGTTTCCACATCATTTTCCATTTTCTTTGCCACGAGATTCCCTATTATTATGGTAATATCCATATATACAAAAAACTAAACCGTAAATGTAAAAGTAGCTTCCATTTTCTTTTCCATGCCCATGTACACCCTATACAGAACCACTTACAATCCTACTATGACCCCTATATAGCCCTTATGGAAATCACCAACACCTGTCCCGCCCCTCGAGTTGGGGTCCCCATATATGATGGACCATTGCATCTGTGGGTCTGTACTGGGGCCCCCCGTAAATGGAAGCTACCAAACTGCTGATCCTATGGAGTGGGAGGAAGGCAAGCCAGTTACCTTAACACCTTGGTCCGTCAGTGCTATAGCCCAAAGAAGCTCAAGCAGCCCGTGGCATCGATTTGCATATCTGACTGAAGGCGATTTAAATACCCTATCATTGTAAGAAGCTGAGACAGAAGACCTCAGGAAACCACTAAAGCCTGGACGTCCGTGACCTGGACATCGATTACCTGGACCGCACCTTCCACAAGGACCAGAAAAGGGAGGGTTCAGCATTGTAGTCTTCACTTCAACAGGTTGTGCTGTACAAAAAATGCTCTGCAGTCAGCTTAGCTGACCTGCCAGTGGCCAGGATTGCAAACCTCACCAAAAGCAGGCAGAGATCATGAGTCTGTTCAGAACGAACCTGTTTGGTTTGCACTGCAAGGCTCCAGCCTAAATACTCGCCTTCCTCAATCCACCCTAAACCCGACATATCCGGACATCACCCCTATATAGCCCGCTATAACACCCCTTTAGAGGGACCCTTAATTTTTGGGGAATTCCAAAATTCGGCCAGGACGGCGACCACAGCTACAGCCACCACCCTCACCACGGCCACCACCAACACAGCCGCAACCCTGCTTGTGGTTCTGTAGGGTTGGAGATTCCCAGCGCGGTTTAGGGTTTAGGGTTTAGGTTTTGGGTTTGAGGGTTTAGTAACTTAGCATGTAGGGTTAGAGCGGGCCATGTTTCTTGCGAGACTGAGGACGCCGAATGGGTCACTAGCATGCAGCAGTCCAACAAATCTTGCATTAAGATGGTGAACAAAGGAAGCCTCGTGGAAGCTTTGCGCTTCCGACCCTACCCACTTAAACAAACCCGCAACCCTAAATCCTAAACCCTAAATCCTGAACCAGAACTCCTAAATCCTAAGCCTTAAAACCTATACCTTCAGTACTGCCCCCCTTCAGTAACAGTTGGATAATAATATGAATATGGGTATATATAGCCCTTAATAGGACACCTAATGTAGGCTGTTACTGTGGGGGGGGGGGGCAGTACCCAACCTAAATTCTCCCTATAAACCCTATAGTCCCAGTTTCCATTTCATTTTCCATTTGCTTTTCCATTTGATTCTCCATTATAGGGGGATAAGATTACCCCAATGGGTACCCAACCTATACCCTAAACTCAAACCCTAAACCCTAAACCCTAAACCCTAAACCCTAAACCCTAAACCCTAAACTCAAAGCCCAGGAATGGCTTTCAACCTGGACTGCCCAGGCCACCACCCTGACTTGGACGTCAGCTACCGGAACGTTCTACGTCCCACCTACGAGGAAGCGCTTTAGGGGTTTGGGGTCTAGGGCCTAGGGTTTAGGGGTTTAGGGTTCAGGGTTCTGTCCGAGTTGTAAGCAGACGTGTGGGGTTTGATCTAAAGGTTTTTGTGAGGAAATTGTAAGGGTCACATCTAGGGGAAGCGATTTTTCATAACGGCCATCTTTTGGAATGCCATATACTATCTGGATCCTGCATTTTGGGTTTGACCTGGCACCAGTGGCAGAACTTGACCAAGAGCATGGTAAGAGCCCTAAGTGTTTTCGTACAACGAGTACCAGCAACAAGTGCAACAACGACGCTGACCAAGATCTCGGGACTGGCACTGGTATTACTTCCCTGCCTGAAAGCAAGCAGGAGCAAGAAGAAGAGACGCCGTAGTAATGACAAGACATAGCAATAGCACAAACACAAGCAAGCACAATACTCATAAAAGCAAGCCCCCTCTCACTCACTAAAGATAAGCATGCCCGGTATAGTACCCATCATATAGTCGGGGAATATTTGCGAGGAGAGGGCTGGTAGTTCCATTGCTAGGGGGAGGGCATGCAGAAGTATACGCACAAACCCCTTCAGTCCTAGATTCGTTTTTTTTTTCTCAAGGACTTTTACCTCGACGACAATGACTTCAACTACAGCCGCCTCCTCAGTTGGACAGGCTTGGATTGGGTCACGGTCCTCTTTCTGGGCGCAGTGATTGTGGGTGAAAGGTGTCGTTTGAGGTGGTCAGGGGTGCTACAGTGACCGCATCTGAACAAAACTGACATTTGGATGTTCATGTATAGGAAGAACACAAAAGGTCCGCAGATTGGACATGGGGTGCAAATGATCAATATAAATGTTGTATTGCCCACTGTATAGGCAGGTCTAGCAACGGTAATCTTTGTCCATGTATCCGCAGTCGGCCTGCAACCTGGAGAGAAGGGGTCGAGCTTCACTGCTCTACATGAAGGAGTTGATGCCGCCTGAAGTTTCCTACGGCGGTGATTCTGAGTGTGACGCATGTTGACGGTTGTCACCTTGCTGCTCGTTCGTAGTGATTGCTACCTTGACTGGTGACGTCTTGTTATGATTGCTGCTGCTGCTGCCGCCGCNNGCCGCCGCCGCTGCTGCTGCTGTGGCTCATTCCTTTGTAAGTTTAATTCTTCAACCGAGGTCACAACAGCAGCAGCGCTACCCTTTTGGTTTCCCTGGCAGCAAACAGGCTGTGGGAGGGGATGGGAACCCCAAACCCTTAAACCCT
>CAJNIZ010045398.1:11082-44279 GCA_905231905.1 Symbiodinium pilosum
TTTTTTTTTTTTTTTTCGTATGATTCAACTTTCCTTCTTTCATCCAGCCTTGAATGGATGCCCACTGTGGGGTACCAGATCAATATAGTAGTTTCCATCTAATTTTCCATGTTTTCGATTTGATTGTCCGTTATTGTTTATACATATATACCAACCCCGGATCCTCCCACAAGGATCAGCACAGTAGGATTCTTCTCACCAAGCATGGCCTACGATTTTGAAACCGTTTGAGATCAGAAGATAAAAATCTTCTTTGATCCCAAGCCCAGGTCTGTGCCTGCAGAACACCCAAGCTTCTTTTTGCTGGGGGACCCCTTGAGTTCAGTGTTGTGTGCATTTGCTGCAACACGAAACCGTTCAAGACTCCTGCCTCCGTTAACTTACTGGTTGTTAGTAGGGAATGAGATCATGTACATTCCCGACTCACAACCAGAAAGTTCACCTGGCTGGGTCAAGCAGGGACGGCTGGCAGCCCACCTGCGCCTACGGGTCCTGCGCGACAGGCTGGTGAGGAATCTGCACAACTAGCACCACAAAGAGAAAGCCGAACAACTGTCGGTGTATGTGTTTTGAGCATGATACCATCAGCAAGCACGGCTAAGAGATCGGTGTGTTTTACAGGCTGCAGCAGTATGGCCTCTGTATTGAGTCTCTTCAATTTCGACGCTTTCAGGTTTGCTTGGACCCGACTTCACTGCGACAACTCCAGGGTTTGGCATGGATTTAAAGAAAGGAATCTGTGTCTGCACTGTCTCTTCCTTTCCCGTGATGCGTTTTGCAGCTCAGACACGTAGCACAACTCTTCCTTCCCCTTCTAAGCTTGAGCTTGATTTTACATGCTGTGGCAGATCTCAGCTTGGCAGAATGCCAAAGTTCATCAATATGGCGGGTGATGTGGTGGTAGAACTTCATCCCGACACTATCTGTGGTTCAAGCTCCCTGGTCGGCGAGATTACGGAGCGCCTGTCCAAGATTCTGAACTTCTCCAGCTTTGGCATCAAGTTGGTGAGCTCTGGAATCGTTCTTGCAGATCAGCAGTCCTGGCATGAGCTAGGGAAGCCCCAAGAAATCCAGCTAGTCACCCTGCCCTTGGTAACCCACTTGGAGCGGGACTTGCTGGCAGCTGTTCGAAAGGAGGACGTGTGCAAGGTTGAGAAGATTCTGCAGAAGCCCCATGATGCCGCATGCACGTATCCTGATGGCACGCCCTTGTTGGTTGAAGCCAGCCGCAAAGGTAACCACGAAATCGTAAAGCTGCTGCATAGAGCACTTGCGGACATAGACTCGACGGGACGGAACGGCCGCACAGCGCTCTATGAGGCCATCGCTGCTTATGACCTGGCCCGTGGGCATTTCGAGGTCGTGCACTTCCTGGTCGATGCGGGGGCGAACACTGACAAACCTGACTGGTTGGGAAACACTCCCCTCCATGCGGCTGTAAGTGGCGGATACAACACAGAGGTGGTTCGCCTGCTGCTCAAGGCTTCTGCAGACATGGATCGGCCCAACAGCCAAGGGGTCACCCCCTTACGAGCGGCCGCCCGCTGGGGCCACGTCGAAGACGTTGCCGCGCTGCTCGAGGCTACCTCCGATCCCAACAAGGCCGACACCTCGGGAGGGACAGCGCTCCTGGCAGCCGTGCTGCGTGGCAATACGCGAATGGTTCAATTGCTGGTGGAGAAGCAGGCTGAGGCAAGGGCTACGCCTCTGTTGTAGAGATCCAGATGCAGCTTCATTAAACGCCCCCCTGTCCGATTGATCTGATCTATCTCCGTTCTGGGGGAGCCCCCGAATAATTATGCCAAACATGTAGCTTGAATCTACCTAGAACCATGTAAAATCTGATTACAGTCGTTGTCCGACAAGGACATTCTCCGGGAATATTGTAATTTAAAAGTTGTGTTCCGGCGGCGGGATTTTCATAAAGGTGGGTGTAGTCCTCAATGTGAAGTCAACATTAATGGAGTAGGGCAGCAGAATTATCCCAGGTGGACCAGGGTCAGCAGCATGAAGCTCCGCTACTGGCCGCCATTCACTCACGGCATGTGGAAATCGCACGCTGCCTGGCTAACGCGCAGGCGGATGTGAGGAGGACGAGTGCCGACGGCATGACGCCTCTCCATGCAGCTGCTGCCCAAGGACACCTGCCCATGGTGCAGTTTTTGGTGCAGGCAAACTGTGCCCCTGATGTGAACAAGGCTGACACTACTGGTGACACTCCGCTGCTGTCGGCCATCTGGCTCGGTTTTGCGGACGTCGTCCGCTTGCTGATAGACTGCAGAGCTGACGCAGACCATGCAGACAAGTCGAACAATACGCCCCTGCATGCAGCTGCAACGCAAGGTGACATTGCCATCGTCCAATGCCTATTATCAGCTCGGGCAGACCCCAATAGCTCCAACGATGAACGTGATACGCCCTTGTTCACAGCGGTCTGGTCAGATCATGTTGAACCTGTACGCCAGCTCTTGGACGCGGGTGCTGACATGCAGGCAACCATTTCTCAAAACTATTGCTCCCCCAAACCCCACCTGTCAGCACGTGAAACCGTAACCTATGCTGTATATGTTTTGCAAAAGCCCGAAAGCATGCGACCCTGCTCGCTCTAGGCAGTGGATGGCAAGGGCAGCACTGTGGCCCATGTAGCCGCCCGCTTGGGTCGGGCTCCCCTCATCCGGGCCCTGCTTGAAGCCAGGGCGAATATGGAGCGAACAGACAGCCGCGACCTCAGCACATGGGCATTTTTCGTTCGTGTCTCAGCGGTTTGAGGTAGATGACATTTGGGCCTTGGCAGGATACTATAGAGAGTAACAAGCGCGGCAATCCAGCTATCATGGTGCTATACGCATCAAGACAAAGATCCCATGAAGCTTCCATTACAAAACTCGCAATGTGAGCTGTGAGCAAGATCAACTATGTCAGCACCACACTTGTGTCAAAGAGGATGAGACGTAGGACGCCAAGAAGAGGTGGATCATGTCCTCTTCGGGATTTTGGCGATTTTCCAGTTGAGGAGGTGCACCTTTATGCAGAGCCCCACCCACTGAGCCCCAGGCTCTATCCAAAAACCTCCGCGCAAAGTGCTAGATTTTACAGTTGTAGTCAGTTATCCTACAACTTCCCCAAGAGACACACACACACACACGACTGCATCCAATCCAGGAAACTGTGAGCCGCTGTAAAGCTCACCATCCCTTTCTTCAAGATCATTACGTGATCATTGCTGCATGGCCCCACTGCAACCGCAACCCCAAGCCCCGACGACCGAGCCGTTAGCCCTCAACTCTACATGCAAAGCCTACAGCCGGAAGCTTGAAGACCAACACCCAGAACACTTGTAGACCCTAAACCTAAAACCTCAAACCTAGACCCTAGAAGGAAAACGTGCTAGTGACAAGAGGCCTAAACCTGGAAGTTCAAACCCTCGTATAGGGATTGTATAGGGAGTATATTCCCATATTCCCTAAACCCTAGACCTTCCCCAGTAAGTTTGAGAGGCCAGGGCTACACACCGCTACTCGAAGCAGAAGCCGGAGCACACCAGGAAGTGGTGGATCTCTTGCTGCTGGGAATTTTGATAGTTTCCATGAAAAGGGCATCCCAACAAAGATCCCAAATATACTATGTTCCTTATCCTGGGCCCCGAAACGGGAGCCCTTATTTTGGGAAGCCCCCTTATGGGTTTGGGGGTCTCGGATTTAGGGCTTGGGGAGATCAGGGGTTAGAAGGTTTAGTGTCTACCGGGTGGGGGTTAAGTGGCTTTCAAGATTTTAGAAGTTTAGGGGTTAGGGGTCTAGAGTCCGTCTTCACGCGCTTTTAGTAGGCGTGATTCTCATTCCTTTCCAGCAATGATCCAGGTTGGGCCGCTCTGATGCCTGGGATGCAGACAATGGTCCACCCTCCTTGGGTCCTTCTCGTACCTATGGGTACCCATTGGGGTAATATTGGGGATATCATATTGGGATAATGGAAAAGAGACTGGAAACTACTATTTAGGGCGCTCCATTCTGAAATAGCTCAAAATTCAGGATCCTAAGGTTTAGGGTTTAGATCCTCAGGTTTCCATTTTCTTTTCCATTATCCATCCAATACATCCCCCAAGATATCCCATAATAGTGTAGGATCCCGAGGCTGCATTTGCTTGTCTCCGTCTTATGGGCCGAGAAGATTTCTGTTTCTAGCCTTCTATGCAAGGTGTCTGTTTGGGATGGTAGTGAAGGTTGTACACGGCTTACACAGCAGCTACGAAGCCATGCTGCTCTGGAGCTCAATCATGATGGCTTTGTTACCTATGGGAGCGGAGCAAGCTGGAGATCTTAGTTGCTGGGTTGCCGATTTCCTTGTGCAGATCTCATGGGTACTAGCAGATGCCAGAAAACGCCGAGGCCGGCCGAACTGCAAGGAAGCGCCAACCCTGCATCCTCTGTGCTTGCTTTAGACCCCAAGCCCTGGACCTTGAAGCAAAGCATAGGATGGAAGCCAGAATATACCATGGCCGTTAATGTCATGGTCGTGATTGTTTGTACATCTATGTCACATTCTACACTTTCCAACGGGTACGAGAACACAGATAACAAGTATACATTTGCTTAGGTTGGCAGAGGTGCGACTCTGAAGTAGCCTCCTCTGCGCCTGGAATGGGGGGACAAGGTAGTTTCAAACCAGGTCTGGGAAGTGCTCGAATGAGTCGGGTGGACCTTGCCCCTCATTCCGGATGAAGGATTTGCCTTAAACTCGGCCCTTAGTAGTTCAGGGTTAGGCAATCAGGGGTGCTTTTGGGGGGTGCCTCAGACATTGGTCGCGTCAAGAGCAAGAAGGCTCCTTGCATGCTTTTGCTGCATAGAACGGCGCTCCTATTTTGAGACAGAGCATTACAAGCAGAACTACTGAGGGCCATTTGTACACAACGCTTGCGTACCTGACCCTTCAGCGCTGGGCCAGGAAAAATGAGAACAGGCTGCCATGATTTGCAGGTGGTCTGCAGGTGGCTGGTGAAAGCTCGGTTTGAAACAAGGGTTATAATGGGGTAGTTTTGGGATAATGGAAAACAAGATGGCAACTACCATTTTTTGGTTGAGGGTTTAAGGTCTAGGGTCTAGGGTTTAAGGTCTAGGGCTTAGCAAACAATAGGCGCCTCTACCCTGGCTGTAGCTCTTTTTGTGAGACCTATTGGATCCATGCAGAAGTACAAGCTCTGCAGTACGATCTGGGGACCGACAAGCGTTGGACCTACACTCCAGTCTTCACAAATCAGGGTTACATGGTAGTTCCTTAAATCAGGGTACCCCAATGTAGACCCCAATATACTATAGTCCTTATAGTAGGGACCCCCAAAAGGTACCCCTAGTTTGGGAAACCCCCACATTGTTGTTACTGGTAACCGCCATTTGCATCAGCACATTGACATGTTGATGGCTCCCTTGCGCAAGCGCACGTGCGCAACAATCAGCCAGGTTATCCTACTAGCCGTGCAGCAGAATCTTTGCGGCCTCTGTGTTCTTCCTAGATTCGTGGGCCCCATCTGACAATGGCCCGAATCGTGGCGCAGTTTGGGGTTAGCCCGAATGGACTATTATGAATCCTGAAGCACCGCACAATGCAGGCTGGCTTGGTGCTTGAGATCAAGGGCCTTGACTACCAGCAGCTCACGCGCGCCCGCCTAGCCAAACAGCCTTCTTGAAGCCTTTGTGGGAACTTCATTATGGTAATCAGGGCCGTTTTATGGTTCCAGGGGCCATTGGCCGTCTTATTCTTTTCTTTTCGTTTCTGCTGGGAGCAGGAGCCAGGTTGACACGAGCGCCGGAAATTCCCAGGAACAGCCTTGCGAAATTCTTCCGCAAGCCTTGCACCCCTTAAAGCTCAAGTCCTAAACCTGGAGCCTGGCATCGTCACCCTTCTCCTGAAATTCCTGTATAATCCTTACAAAGTCATCCAAAATCATTCCTATAGGGCCATTAAACCTATCCTAGATAAACCATAGAGCCCTCCACCCTCATCTTGGAGCCCTCAAATCAGAACAGCATTTTGGAGCTACTTGAGTGTTTCCCAAGATTTAGGGGTACTTTTTGGGGGGTCCCTGTAGTAAGGATAATCGTATTTTGGGGTCTACGTTGGCGTCCCCCGATTTAGGGACACTGCCACATTTTCTCTTCGATAGTTCTGGGGATGCGCGGCCCAGCTTTAAACACCCTGACCAGCAGGTAGTCGAAGGCTTAAGATGGCCGGAATGCAAGGTCTGGGCGGTGCATGAAAGAGGCTTTTAAGTAGCTGAAAAAACTCTCTGAAGGAGGCCCCCCCATAGTTGCGTGTATGGCCCACAAGGGAACTGTCCTGAGTCAACGGTCATCTGGGCCATTGTCCTCGGAATAAGCAACAAGGTAGCGCTGTCTCGCATCGTTTACTAGACCTGCAGATTACTAGGCTCATGTAGGGACTTTTTCCGTGTTTTTCAGAGCCCTGTCGAGGTTTTGTATGGAGGCAGGTTGAAGGTCTCTAATTGCCAGGTTTCTGCAAAGCACTTTCAGCATCCAGGCATTCTTGAAGATTCAAATCCTGCTTCGAGTTCCCGTAGATGCGGCGCATTGTTCCTGTGAACAATACATCTGCTTCAACATGTGGCTTTCTCAGTACGAGCAGGCACAAGAGTACTCACAAGTTTAGTGAAGTAGTAGGCCCTAAACCCTAAACCCCTAAACCCTAAACCCTAAATTCTTCAGCCGAATTCTCCAGAGCCCCTCATTAGAAACGGAGATGTTCTGAGGAAGGCCAAGGGGGAGGAGCAGCACGAAGTCGTGGAAGGCTCGCTGCTTAGGGTTTAGGGTTTAGGGTTGAGGATTTAGGGACTCAGGGCCCAACATGCTGAGGCTGAGGATGGGTTTGCAGGGCTTTTGGATTCAAAAGGGACGAGGTCATCCAGATCTTAGACAAAGATGCTGATGTGGCCTTCGTTTGATCCAATTTGGTAGTAGACTCCTTTGCCCAAATCCCTTCCTGCTTTGTTAAATGGCCGAGACAGCTCCTGTGCAATGTGGGTTTTCTAATCCGTTGCATGAAGGATTCGTACTGGATCTACCAAATCACTGTGGGGTAGGGTAAAAATACTGAGTACAGGAGTCCGGAGACCGCACTCCCTGGGCACTTGTGTTTCGAGGAGTTCTGACGACAGCTCACATGTTTGCAGGGTGCCGAGCGCGTCTAAATGCTTTCAAGATGAAGTGCCATCACAATTTTAGTCAGGTCAATCCTTACCACCTGCAGGCATCCAGAATTGCGCAATGCGCCCCGCTGGAAAAAGAATTGCGGCCTATACCCATGACGCTGTCACCATACTGCTATTGTTATTAGCTTGCACTCGCTAGAAGCAGGACTGCGATCGCAGTGCCTGAAGTGGGGCTGGTGATGAAAGGGAAGCACACTTGCTGCTATCTCGGAGACTGCCTGTAAAGGTCTGCGCTCAGCGATAGCTTGGCGCGCAGGACTTGAACGAGGTCCGGAAGCTTGTCACGGACAGGGTGAACGGAGGGTCATGGGTACATATTAAGTAGGTTAAGAATGGAGATAGTTGGGGTTCTTATATGGCCTATAGGGGTTATTAACCTACTTCTAAGTCCCCATGACCCTCCAAGCAGGGGGTACCAAGGGTGTATACAGGGGAGTTTTTGGTGTTCCGGGCCAGCGAGAGTATTTTGCTTCACCAGCTGGTAGCAAAAAACAATGAAATGCAGGCATAATTCGGGGGATTAAAGAGCTTGTTTGCACGAATTTGTTTTTTTGAGCGCGCAGTCCCACAGACGGCCAAGGAGACACATCCACTACAGAAAGGTCTCATCAATCATCAGCGGGTCTTTGGGTGCTTTCTGTTTTACTGCAACCGCCTCCCGCGCCTACACGGGAACACCAAAGCGCGTTGCTCAGCCAACAGACTCATACCTTGATTCTCGTAGGCATAGGTGTAGGTCTCGGACCATTTTTGGAAATTCGCCTCGATCCAAGAGAGGGGGAGACTTCATGGGCTCCCCTACTACCCCCTTTATACTACTCCCCCCTAGGTTCCCCCCTTAATTATCCTTAATTAGGCTTAATTATTCCTGAGTAACCCTGATTAAGGGGGAGCCTAGGGCGGGTAGCACGGAAAGGGGTAGTAGGGGAACCCATGAAGAGTAGGGGTCAGCTCCATCCGGACCGTCCGAGACCAGTCATCGAAACCATCAGGATCGGTTGAAGAAGACCCAGAAAGGGAGGATCAGTCTCATCTACAATATCTATTGCCCTGGTGCTGGTAGGCAAAGCCCAGAGGAATCCTCCTTGTCCAACCATGGCCCAGATGCGGAGGAATCACCCTAAGCCCTTTGCTTACTGGTTCTTGGTAGGGAATAAGGGAAAATCATCCCTATATACTCCATATAATATATTCCCTTATTCCCTAGTAATCCTAAACCCTAGATCTTAAACCCTAAACCCTAATTCCTACAGAATACATGCCCTCATTCCCCGCGAAGAGCTGGTACGTTATCCGGAAGGTCGCAAGGTGGAAGTCCGCGATCTCGATCTTTCGCCTCTCCCAGGGCGTCCCAGCAGCAGAGCTGAAGGGAGGTTCGTAATTCTGGAATGCTGTTAAGACACGTGAATTGCCATATTGTGGGATTACATAGTATGGGTTTTAGGTTTAGGGTTTAAGTTGCCATGCTATGGGCACATAGCCGATGATGGGGTTCCTTTTTATAGTGATTTTATGTGGTTTTAAACACTATAAGCTTGTTGGTGAGCTACTTAACAAATTTCAGCACGAGCCAAATTGTGCTCTTGGTTCTGTTTCCAAAGCTTGGAGCATTCAGGGATATTGGGCGTCACGGTCTTCGACGATGGTTTTTGGCATGCTCACATACACCATCGAGAGCAGAACCAGCAGGCCAGCTGCATGTAATTTTTTGTGCCGCGGCTTGCTATATCGTTGGGATGCAACACAGGGGCTGCGCAAGCTTGCTCTCAAAAATGAGGGTTTTCCAGTGGTTTTTGGGGGTCCCCATTACAAGGATCATAGTTTCTCAAGCCTTCCCCCCGACGCAAGGCTCCAACTGATTTGCCCCAAATGCACGGGATGGAGCCAATTCCAGTTTAAGTAGACGTAGTTTCTAGACACCCTTCAACTACCCTGTTGTAGCAGAATAGTTTCAACTTTACCATTCTCCTTATATAGCCCTGTACAACCCTTACATATTGCCTAAATAACCTGATATAATCCCAGTATAGCCCTCGGACGGTTTGCCTCAGATGAAGTTTGCAATGCCAACCCAGGGCGGTTCTCGTACGCTCAACATTGTTCTCAGCGAGGCTTAGCATTTGAGGGCTTTGCTTGGAGGGTCATGGGGACTTAGTAAGTAGGTTAATAACCCCTATAAGCTATGTAATAACCCCAGTTATCCCCATTATTAACCTACTTACCAACTCCCCATGACCCTCCAAGTGGGGCAGGGCGCAGAAAGGATGAAAGTGTTTAGGAATCAGGATTGGGGTGCAAGGTTTACAGTTCGCTGATGGATTCTGCCCTTGGTGTCGCCACACTGTCACCACCAAATATATTTTTGGCTGGCGTGAGGCTTGCCTACAATGAAGGTTTCTGGTTGCGTGGCTTGATGAACTTCTTCTTGCTGGCTGGCCTTCCCTCACCTTGCTTGCTAAGTCACTCGCGTGCTTGAAAGGCATTTTGGACGCTTAGGAGGAATTATTTTTTTGTGGCTGCCGCGATTTTGCCTTGAGCCTGGTTCATCGATCCTCCCTAGAAAATGTGATAGTGATCTCGGCTAGCTGGAAGAATGTTTCTAGTACTGGCCTCGGGCCATAGGCTTTGTGTTGCAAAGGCTTGCGGTCTGCACTTTTGCTCGCAGGAAAAAAATGGCCCTTGGATCCGAATCAGCTACCTTCTGACCTCGGACTCCCAAATCGAATGCCCAGTCCAGTGAATTGGTGAACATGCAGAGGACTGAATCTAGCCCTTGGCTGTCAGGAAGGGGCTGGACATGGAAAAGCTGCAGTGGGGGACTCGGCCTCGTTTGCTTCTGCTTGGAGGTGTAAACTTGGGAATCTATCAGTTGTCATGTGGTAGTTTCTATAATTCGGGGGACCCCAATATGGACTCCAAAACATTACAATCCTTAATATGGGGACACCCCAAAATGGTAACCCTAATTTTGAGGAACCCCCATGTGTCAGTGGGTCCATCATGATCGATGAGGTTCTCAGCTTTAGTGCCGATTGCTCCTAAGGTTTCTAACGTTCCCATGATGTCAAATACCTACATCTACGAGGGGTTACTAGCTCCCTGATACCCTTTAGAGTGTAGTGCCCTTGTATGTAGGCTCTTACATGTTGCAAGGCCTGGAGCACTTTTCTGTACCCTCTAGAAGCCTTTAGACCCGTTCACTGAAGGCGACCTGCAGCTTGTCTCAGGCCCAATCCCACGAAACGGGCCCGACTTCAACCACGCAGAAATCCCCCAAAGAGAAGCCCAGATCCTGAACCTCAGGAGACCCAAACCTGAGTCCCTAGACCATATTTGGAGGGTCAGGGGGACTTAGCAATTAGGTCAATAATGGGGATAATTGGGGTTTACTATATGGCTTGTAGGGGTTATTAACCTCCTTACTGAGTCCCCATGACTTTCCAAGTACTCCTTAATCTCGGAAGTCTACCTCTTACAACCATAACCTCATCAACCCCTCATCTCTGCTCACCAAACCTCGCCCTCAAATCCAGTTCCTAAGCCTATAGTCTCCCTTAAGTAGATAGAATATGGGCTACATGGGGATCTTATTGCATACTCAAAGCCATATTCTATTTACTTAAGGGGCACTATCATTCCGAAACCTACATTCCAGAGCCATACTTCCCAACACAGCCCGCATTTTAGACCCTCGCTAGTTATCTAAACCCCCATCCCACCCTCAACCCTTGACGGGAAGGTATTTTACCCCTATAATCCACTTTCCATCCCATTTTCCATTTTCTCTTCCAATTGGTTCTCCGTTCTAGCCGGTAGATTCCCTTATTATCCTTGAATCCCCGACCTTTGTGAACTGGATCCGCTGAACCTCAAACCCCAAACTCTCAACCCTGAACCCTGAACCCCAAGCCCTAAAACCCTAAACCCTAAATCCTAAACCCTAAACCCGAAACCCTAAATCCTAAACCCGAAACCCTAAAACCTAAACCCGCAAACCCAAACCCTAAACCCCAAACCCTAAACCCCAAACCCTGAACCCTAAACCCTATATTATGGTATCTTAGCTTAAGTCGAGTCCAGGGCTTCCTTCCGATCTCCCGGCTTCCGCCGGGACGTCACGGACGCCCTGCAGTCTTCGCAGGCAGACGAAATGGAAACTACCATAATATCTTTAGGTTCTATTGGAGGTAGTATTGGGAGAATGGAAATTCAAAATGGAAACTACCAAAATACATTGAGGTTATATTGGGATCATATTGGGATAGTGGAAAATAAAATGGAAACTACCGTAGTATCTTGGGGTTATATATAGGGGGTTATATTGGGATAATGGAAAATAAAAATGGAAACTACTGCAGTATATTGGGGTTATATATGGGGGAGTTATATGGCGATAAAGGGGTTTTGGTTGAGAATCCCCCCCAGTTGTCAAGGTCCTGCGCAACATTTTCCCCCAATGGGGAACTCAATGTGTAAACTGACTTCTGGTATTTCTTTTTGAGGGGGGTCTTTATTCCAGACGCGGATGTGAAGAGGGTGGGCAAAGTGATTCCTAATGACGAATTCCCCGCTACTCTGCCATGGAAGGCGTACTGACCGATCAGTAATTGTCGGTGATCTGCCAAGAAGGGGGATTATGGCCAGCCCTATGAGGGATTTAATGATTGTGAGAGAGAAGTGCGTGCAGGAGATACTTTTTACAGTTGCGAGAGCTGTGGGAATCCATCTGCTTCGAGAATGACGGGCAGGTGGCCGATCGCGCTGTGGCAGGCGAGGGAGTTGCATCAAGGAGTGAGGTGAGCTATAATCTCAACTCCTTTAAAGGGGGTGATATAGGGGACTGTTATTATGGGGGTTACTAAGGGGGATAGTAGGAGTTTAGCCTGTAGTTCATGTGGGTTGTACAGTCCCCCGGTGGCTTAATGAGTCTGTCCATTTTCGGGCTCCCCTGGTGTTTTCGGTTGGCTCCCCTCCAATTCAGCTACCGCATTGCAAATTCCGTGAACGTCCCCTTAAAATCTGGTTTGTGGCTGAAGCATTCCCAGTCCAGGCAAATATCCTGGCGCTACCCAAAGGAAGATGGGTAGTTCTAAGACGGGTAACATATAAGCAGGGCAACCGCAGTCATAGCACAATGCTTATCCGCACCTATGGCCCTAACTCAAATTACCCGTGAACCTCCAAGTGCTGCTCCATCTTCGGCCGCGAAGCCCCCAAAGATGATAATTCCCAACACCTGTGGCCCAACACCCCACTGTTATATAGTCCCGCTTAAGTAGATAGAATATGTGGTATATGGGGATCTTATAATTACATACCCACAGCCATATTCTATCTACTTAAGGGCACTGTAACCTCAGTTATAAGAGGCCACGAGATCTCCAATATGCAGAAGGGGAGATGCACATAAGCGCTTTACAGCCGACACTTGTCGTCTCACAGCCTCCTTTCAGGGTTGCATGTGTGAATTCCTCAAAAACCACAGCTATATTATCCACCGTACGGACCCTAAACCCTAGACCCTAAACCCGAAGCCCCAAACCCGGAACCCTAAACCCTAAACCCTAAACCCTGAACCCTAAACCCTGAACCCTAAACCCTGAACCCTAAACCCAACTGCCATAGACTTCTCTTAGCCCGGATATCCCAAGGTCTCCCAAAAGCCCCGCATTTTGAGAAATCTCCATGTTGTTTGAGGGAACCTGGAGTGAGGTAATATGTTGTGTCCCCTTAAGAGGCCCACTATAATCCTCTTGCGGTTTAGGGTTTAGGGTTTAGCCTTTTTGCCACGTCATTTTCCATTCTCTTTTCCATTTGATTCTCCAGCATTCTATCCCCAACCCTCTACGCATATCCCCACTATAACGCTCACAAATCTTTTGAAAGGAGCACCAAAAGGAGCCCCTATATCCCCACATAACCCCCAGAGAACCTTCAAAGGACCCTCCTACATAACCCCAAAGATCCTTCTGAGCCTTACGCCCCAAGCCCCTAGCCCTAAACCCGAAACCAAAACCCTTATCCCTAAACCCTTCAGAGGATCCTATATCCCCATGTAACCCCTGTATAATCCTTATAGAATCTCTATATAATTAACACATAATCCTTGTATAACCACCATATAGCCTCAAGAGCGTCAGGCGCACTGGCCGTGGAGGGCATCTCTGTGGCACCGATCCTCCACAGTGGCGCCGCTATCTCAGGGGTTTGGGGGTTTAGGGTTTGGGGGTTCAAGATTTAGGGGTTTAGGGGTTTAGGGGTTGGGGTTCAAGATTTAGGGGTTCAGGGTTTAGGGGTTTAGGGTTTGACCAATATGTGGGGGTGATGTTAACACTGAATCTGGGAGATAATTTCAATGGTGCCGACCACCAGGGGGGTCGGCGGACATTAATATAGGGATAGAAGGTATGGGGTCATATTATATAGTAAAGGATTCAGGGGTTTGTATGGGGATATAGAGGGTCTAGGCATAGCATAATGGAGAATCAAATGTAATACGGGGTAGGGCTAAAAGTAGGGATTATTCATAGACTTGTATTTTCTGGGACTTTCAGGGTTCTAGGTTTCAGGGGCTTAGGGGGTTTAGGGGTTTAGGATTTTGGGGTTGGTCCTCAAGAACCTTGTGAAGCTCCGCCCCATCCTGCTAAGACCCATTTATTGTAAATTTGTAAACCCCAAACCGTACTGCAAACCTGTAGGATAAGGAACTTGATTTTAAGTACCAAATGATGGGTATTCTACAGTAGATGATGTGGCTTCCTGATAAGAGTAACTTAATTTGAGGTCCCTAACAGCAGCCCAGTAGTGCCAAGCCAAGATCTCCCCAAGTGTGGGGCCTAACGGCTTAGCTTACCAGCGCATCTTACCCCAGAGCCTTCAGCCCCGATCTTCTGAAGAGTGGCCTACGCCGGCAAAAATTCTCAAAGAAGGGGTGCCCTTAGATACTGGTGGAATTGTACATATGTTTTCTACCTGTGACAAGAGGATCATGAGGGTTTGCCACTAGGCATCACTTCGCAATATGTTGAGAATCCGCCAAATCAAATCATGGCCGCCCCGTCTGGTACTTTGCATGCAGCATGAGAGCAGCCGAACGGTTTAGGTGCCGTCGCAGGACAGCGGGTGAGACCCTAATCCCAAACAGGAAAACCGGCACCCCATATGTACTATGGTCTACACTCCTTGAAGGGGGTAATATAAGGGACCACTGTTGTACATGGCGACCACTATGGGGCTTACTAAGGGGGATACTAGGAGTTTATATTATAGCCGATACCGCAGACTGAGAGAAGCAACAAATAAAGGAAGAGGAAGGGTGAAATTGACCCAGCAGAAGGGGGTTCTTATCATCATCCTTCTTGATGCATGTCTGCACACATGGCTACAAAGGCTTAGTTAGTTATCAATCCCATCCCCTGGTTCAAATTTGGCATTCCCCTCCGTCTGAAATCCAAGCGCTGTGCATGCAGCGCCCAAACTCAATAGCGCCAATGTTTTGCCATGGAGGAGAGACTAGTTTCAGGGGAGTGCCACACAGCATCTCTATAGGTTCTATGCCCTCGGTTTAGGGTTTAGCGGAAGATAAGGTCAGAGAGACGCCGTTGGAGATGATGGGGGTCAGCGGCTGGCACCTTTCCGAGGCTTCCTGGCAATTGGGGCAGCTGAGTGGTCAAGATGGGGATGCAGATGTATGGTGTGTAACCCCTCTGAACCCTTTCTAGTCTGCGCTCTTGTAGGATTGATTAGAAGAAGTATGCAATGAGACAGAAGAGGTCGTTGTGCCTACGAAAAGACTAAGACATTGTCATCACCTCTGTGCTGTTAAATTGCTTCAACCGGCAACCGTGGCCGCTGCTTCGACTCCCGTCCCTATTTCTCCAGCTCTCTACTACAAATACTACAACCATTGCAACTACTGGGACTACCAACTGCTACGACTGCTCATTCTCCTCGTCCTTCTCTTGCTCCTCGTGCTGCTCCTCCTCTCTTCGTCGGCATCTTCGTGACGTTGATGCTGGTGCTGCTGGGGTGGCGGCGATGTGATGGACTCCACACAAGAAGTTTTCAGATGCATTCAGCAGAGCAGGCAACGACACCTGACAATTACTTGGCCCTGAGCCCCTCACCCTGAAGTGCTGCAACATGCAGGGATAACGAAGGTCCATGTGTCTCTTTTGGGAAGATCCTGTTAGAGGCTCTGCTATTGGAGATCCCAGTGTTGGAGAATGTAATGCAACGCCACTTTGTGGTAGTTTTCCTTCATAGCGGAACCCAATATAGACCCCCAATACTACAATCCTTATTATACGGACCCCAGATGGTACATTCTACTGTACCGGAAATCCCAATACGTATCAACCACTATACACTGTGCGAGCGCTGGGTAAGAAAACATTTCAGTGAGCTCAGAGGTCACTCATTTTCTTAGCTTGCTCTACCATGATCAAGTGGCTCTCAGAATCCAGTGCCCACTCATTTTCTTAGCATTTCTTAGTATGTAGAAGCATTCCTCCAGGGCGCTCCCTTGGAGGATGGGAGGGATGTGGAGATACTGTCAAGCAAATCAGTACCCATTTTCTGAACCGCATTTACGGACGGAATTGGACCCCGGAGGGATGGGAGGGGGTCAAATCCATTGGAGAATAGCGTTGAGAAATCAGTGATCATTTTCTTAACCATATTTGGCGGATAGACTTGGACCCCGGGGGTTGAGAGGGCCAAATCCGTCGTAGCTCAGTTGGCAGAGTGGCTGCTCAGGATTCGGACATGCGGGGTTCAATTCCCAGCTGGATCTGTAGATGCTTTGCATGTCCAACTCCCCTTTCTCAATTATTGGGGCTTCAGGCAACCACGAATCCTGAGAGGACAGAAAATCAGTGCTCATTTTCCTTCAGTATTGATTCCCAGAACCCCCAAATTAGCCCAGAAGTTAAGAAAATAGGGTCCGAACGCCAGAGGGCACACATTTTCTTAGCTAGACGGGGCGGTGGAACTGCACACGTCTAGGAAATCCAGAGCATTGATTTTCTTAACCAATGTTTTCTCAAACAGAGCTGGCTCTGCAGTCACAGTTTCCAGTTCTTTTTCTGTTTGCTTTTCAATTTGATTCTCCATTACCGGGGCTTTTTATTCCATTATAATCCCTGCTGCTTTTGTCCCTACGCAACCTTTGTAAACATACTATATACAGAGCGCAGCTTCCATTTCAGTTTCCATTTGATTCTAGGTTCTTAGGGATACTATCCCTATATACCTTAAATCCTAAACCTTTTTTAGTATCCACCATTGGAGACTCCACCTGCAGGTCTTCCTCTTCCTAGCCTTTGCCAGCGGCCCAGAAGAATCCCAAATCCCAACAAGATGGAATCTCGGAGCCCTAGCTTTCGGATGTTATTTTAGTGTTTATAGTTTAGGGTTAAAAAAGGAGATTCCTCTTCTTTGGCGAATTACCGTCCCATCTCTATTTTATGCTCATGTTATAAAATTGTCGCTGCGCTGGTCAAAGATAGGTTAGTCACAGGCTTGGACGGATGGCTAATGCAATCACAGTACGGCTTTCGCAAAGGTAAATCCACCAGCCAAGCGATCTTTGTGGCACGAAGATTGCAAGACATTGCTGAGAAGTCTAAAAGTAGTAGCACACTGATATTACTGGATTGGGAGAAAGCCTTTGACAAGGTTTCACATGATAAGCTCATGGAAACGCTTCATCGCTTAATGGTGCCCCCTAAGCTAATCAGCCTGATAGGTAGTTTTTTTTTTAATGAAAACCCGCAATTTAAGGTGCAAATAGGCTCCATCGAATCTACATGGAGAGAGCAAGAGGCAGGAATAAGACAAGGATGCCCTTTAAGTCCTTATTTATTTGTGCTCCTTATGGGTGCTCTTTTTCAAGATATCAAGAGAGAACTTGTTAGCAGAAGGCAGCAAGAGCCAATTGATGGCATTCTTTTCTCGGAGATTCTCTATGCTGATGACACGCTAATTTTTGGAGCCAACACTCGATGCATAAATGTTCTGTTACATGCGATTGAAAAACACTCGGCGTATTATGGGCTCAAACTCAACTACGACAAATGCGTTAACATCACGTCTAATCAGCGAATTTCTTCAGTTCGCTTCTCCCCAACTGGCCCTGCAGAAGGCAGACTAGTGCCCAGAAAGCATTCAGCGGTATATCTAGGCAGTTTGTTGACCGACAGCTTTGATAACAAGGCGGAGGTCCTAAACAGGCTGGGAGACTGCATAGCTACGGCAAACAGACTCAAGCTCTTCTGGCAGAAAGCGTGAACATCGGTTAAATGGAAGATTCAAGTTTTCCATGCAATAATTCGATCAAAATTATTATACGGTTTAGAATGCATTCAGCTTACCCAAGCCGAAATTTCAAGATTGAACGCGTTCCAGAATAAGTGTTTGCGACGAATCCTTGGTAAACCTCCAACCTTCATAGACCGCCAAGCTACTAATGTTCGAATGTACAATGAAATACGAGAAGTTCACGGTTGCGTCTTCGAACATTTTGGAACTACCTGGAAGAGGGCGAAGATGAGACTCTTCGGTCATGTGTTACATGCCAGCCCAGCAGACCCAATGAACCAGGTATCTTTTGATGTAGACAACCTGCGCCCCAGACCAGTTCATTGCAGGCGAATAGGACGGCCTAAGTCAGACTGGATAATAGAATCTTACAGAGACGCTTTTGAAAGCATACATGGTCCGGGGATCGTCTTCGATGCAACAAACAGAGAACAGTTGCAACAGGTTAAGAATCAAGCAATTTTGAGACAGCCGCCTTTCTCTTGAAGGCGATATAGGCTTCGGCCTCTCGAGGTAATGCTCAGGGTACCAGAACTTTTCTTATTTGGATGCACGGTGCTCGGGGTGTGTATGATGTGTCTCATGAAGAAATTTTTGCATATTCTCGGCCTATTGCTGGCTAGAGTTCGTCGGGAGCTCATTTCTGCTCACGGGAAAATAGCTTAGGGTTGGGGGATATTACTAGTAGAACTTCGGCCCTAAACCCTAAACCCTAAACCCTAAAACCCTAAAACCCTAAAACCCTAAACCCTAAACCCTAAAACCCTAAGCCCTAAACCCTAAAACCCTAAACCCGCTACGCTTATTGTTTTTGTGTTTGTTTTGGGGGCCTGAGATGCTTCCAGGCCCTCCAGGCGTATGGGCTGCAAGGCAGTAAGCAGACCACTCCAAGATGCAGATGAATAGGACCCCAATATGAGCCATAATCTAAGCTCAAAGGGGGTTATATAGGGGATTATCTGGGGACTATTATAGGGTTACTAAAAGGGATACTAGAAGTTTAGACTATAGTACATATGAGCCCCACGGTAGTATGGTCTGCATTGCAGATACCTCCCCAAGGCGGCTTCTACTTTTGGAAGCCCCGGATTGGTGCTTTAATTCTCCACCGTTGAAGTAGTTGTTGACTGGCGGTCCTGAACTTTGTTGTTGTGGGGTAGGCATGCCCGTAGGCCAAGTGAACGCTGTTTCCGTTGAGGCAGAGGTCCTTCCATTCATCCCCGCATCCCCGAACTTTTCAAAACGCTTCCCTACCAGCCAGTTTGCGTCGCACTCCATGAGCAGGTGATACTGGGATTGGGTTGCATTGAGATAGCAAGCTTATCCTGAGTCCTATCCTTGAAGTCATGGCTCCAGCGCCCATCCTACCCTCTGCCACATTATTTGACCCGCCTGGCCAACAAACTGCACTAACTTCAAGCCCTTTGGAACCTTAAACCCTGAACACTAAATCCTAAACCCCCAACCTTCCACCTGGAACCTTAAATGCTGGACCCTGAACCTAAAACCTTAAACCCTACAGTGGCCATGCATTTTAAACCTAAGCCTGAGATCCTTTAAACCCCCAAGACAGGGCTTTCGGGCTTGTCAAGGTTGTTGCCCTGTGCTGCCTGATCCCTTTGCTGGCCAGATATCTCTTCCAGCACGGGCCCTGAGATTTTGCCATCAGAAATCCCTTTTTGGGATAATATAGGGAACAATGGAAAATAAAATGCAAACTACTATAACGGTTTATATAGGGGTATAGAGGGTTTTCTAGGGGTTATATAGGGAATAATGCCATAGGGTGTGGGGGTTAGGGGTTCGGGCTGAGGAATTTGGAGTGGTACAGGGGAACCTTGATGTTGGCGATTTGTGCCTTCTTGGGCCGAAGGTCATCGGCACGTCCCATGTATGAGGCTTCAACAAGTTTCAGAGTCATGGGCCTTGCTTCCTGGTTGTTACTAGGGAGTAAGGGAATATATAGTTTAGGGTTTATGGGGATCATGTTGCTATGTTCCCTACTAAGCACCAGCAAGCTTGTCAAGATGGCAATCAGAGAAGATCAAGACAGAAGAGTCAGTGAGTTTGGTGCTTTTCGATGACTATGACAAACTATGACAAAGCAAGGGCCGATTGCTACCTAGTTGTAGCAGCAATAGCGCAGCAGCAACGATTTTAGTGACAGGCAAAGACGACCTACTGGTGATCATACCCCCTCTCGTCATCTGATGGTCTGCAGCATCCGAGGAGCTGGCTGTCCACGCCGGCCCGGCACCCAACTTCCATTGTTCAGGGCTCGTGCGCAGAATGCCCAAAACTTCGGCTGGAGAGCCTTGTTGTACTGGGATGAGCTGGCTCCAGGATTGCTTATGTTGAGCTGGCGGCATATACTCATCCACACGGGGAATAGAGCCGGAGGTTGCTTGGGGAAAGCCAAGTCGCTGGCATCCTTGCACCCAGGCGCAGGGGACACTTATGCGCCACGACGACCCCTTCAGCGGTCCGTCCCTGCCTCAACTTGTCCTTCCCTGACTGGCATATGAAAGCCAGCAACTCTCATCTAGTCATATTCAGGACCCTAGCAGGGATCACAGTAGCCGGGTGATGGTTCACTTTAAGCCTGCTTGAGATTAGCTTGCTCTCTGGAAGTGTACAGTGTTGGGAGTTCCTTGTTGCTACGTATGAACGACGAGGCAGTTGATGAGGCTGAAGGTTGGAGACTTCAGATGTGAGGATGTCTGCAGCTGTTGCCGCAGACTCTACTGAAAGAGGAACCAGGGCACAAATCTTGGCCCCGATGCCAGACACTCAAACTGTGGAGCCGTCAACCCCAACAGCTGATCCATGATTCTGAGCAAACAGTAACATCCAGGCTGGCGCTTTCGACCAGTTGTTCCACCTTTGCTTGTGCTCGCATGTACTTGCTTTTGGCTCTTTTGGCTTCTTCCCCTACCCAGGCGCGACGAGAGTCGGTTTAGTGGTACGCCTTGGGCGATGAGGCGCAATTGATCGCATTGCGTGTCCGTAATTTTATTGTTGCTGACGACGATCTTCGTTCTCTTTCTCATATTCCGATAATGATGCTGTTTGATATTTTTTGTTTTGATGCGCCCAGATATTACAGGGTTGTGACTCAGAGGCGACAGCTTGTGTGAACCATTGCCTCCTTTCGTACTCTGCTAGATGGGAGACAGGCCGAACCCGATTCAGAAACCGATGCTTTCGACGTCAGTTCTTCTTTATGTAAACCCAACCCGGACCCTAAACCCTAAACCCTAAACCCTAAACCCTAAACCCCTGAACCTCAAACCTTGCGAGGATCCCGCTGGCTCCTTGACAGTGATGTTATCCATTTGTGTCCTAGGAAAGCACGCGATTGATAGCCAGGCTATGGCCCACATGCCCATGTAGTTAGTGTCATAGATAACACTAACGTTTCGTAGTATACCTACCTAGCTTTTGTCAGCGACCCGCTCCTTCACTCCACAACCCTAGCTCACAAACTTAGAGCCCCAAGCCCACCCTCTAAATTTGTTCATTAGAGTCCTGCTTCGGGACATGAGATAATTTGAGCTAAAATACTCTAGGACGTTTGCGGCGTGTTCTTCCTAATATACAGGCGCGTAGAACATGAAAGACAAGCCTGAAACTCAGCATCCCCATCCCTGCAGTAGCTGACATCGTCGGTTTAGGGTTTAGGGTATTCCTGTCGGGTGCAGATGCAAGGTTCCTTGCAAGGACTTCACAGGGGAGCCGTTGATCTATCAAGATTGCTCCTTAGGATAAAGATGGCCGTGTTGGGTGGTTCCAATTTTGAAGCGCCTCCAAACATGCGGGAGGTTGTCAACCTGTTCCTGGGTTTCCTATTGTTTTACGGCTCCTGATCCACAGGCGCTGCCAAAGAAACCATACTTTCGACAGCCTGCTATACATCTGAAAACCTGCTATACAATTAACAACCGCTATATACAAAGATTGTTGAAAGCTCCCGAAAGGCTTTATGGTTTCATACATCAGCTGATGGTATGCCAACCCTAAACCCGAAGCCCTAAACCTCAAACCTCAAGAAAAACCTCCGTTGGAGTACATCCGCATTCTAACCCTATGGTAAGCACTGAGATTGACCTCCGTCGCCCTGGAGTAATCCCCTCCCCTCATAATACACCCGCACCCTCGAACAGCAACGCGCCTGCAATGTAATACCAATATGTACATACATATATATATATGTATACACATGTGTATATATATACACATAATATATGTATCAGTCTATGTATATATGGTATAGCCCTGAGCTGTAAATATTGTGGTGGTCTCCATTTGTTCTTCAGTTCCCCTCTCTATAAACATGCTGTTTGGGGGCGATGGTTGTAATTAGGGGAGGGGAATGATCCGTTCCTTATGCTTTGCACAAGGCCGGGCTATGACGAGGTGCGGCTGCCAAGCTAAGCCTGCAATGCGGGTTTGAGGTTTGGGGGGGGGGGGGGTCAGGATTCATTGCTTGGGGTTCAGGGGTTCAGGGTTCGGGATTCGGGTTTAGGGTTCAGGGTTCGAAGTTTAGTGTTAGATAGTGGGCAAGTGTACGGATCAGATGTGCTGAGGGCCATGGGTGATATGAAGCGAGAAGTTTCCTGAGCATAGTTTGCACTGCTCTGGCAAGGCATCTTCATCCCAGGCAAGGGGCTGATTCCGCTGCAGCGGGATGGATTTGTAAAACGGACTCCATCATCTCGTTAAAGACCCTTCATATCCCCAAGTCACCCAGGGGTAGCCCATCTTACCCTAAACCCTAAACCCTAAACCCTAAACCCCTGAACCCCTAAACCCCTAAACCGTACGGTGGTAAGACGTAGCCGCGCCTTGGGAACTGCAGGCCTTCGAGCTCAAACCCTGTATCTGTGAGAGCCCTTGCTCATATGAGCTATAGTCTAAACTCCTTAAAGGGGGGGTAATATAGGGGATTATATAGGCGAGTACCATAGGGGTTATTAAGGGGGATACTAGGAGCTTAGACTTTAGCTCATGTAACGTCAGTTGTCTCAGTGTCACACGGGGTGCTAGACATCACAGCGGCCTGACCCCAAGCTACCACCTCAAAACCTGCCACAGCCAATACTTCTCAGAGCTAATCCAGCAGCCTAGTATTGGGGTTATGTCGGGATAATGGAAAATAGAATGGAAACTACTATGTAATTGAGCAAAAAATAGCACATCACAGCTTCCAGGCTCCAAGTTCTTCATTGGCTGCCGCTAGAGGCCGGGTGGGAGCCCTGGTGCTAAGCAGCTGGACTAAGATCCAGAGAAACCGCGAGCCTCGAATATCATTGGTTACCAAGTTCATTTTTGAGAATTCTCCAGCTTTTCACGCTAGGGGCCTTCGGCCTTCTCTTGGCCACATGGTGGTTTCCCTAAATAGGGGGAAATCCAATATAGACCCCCAAATATTATAATCCTTATTATGCGGACCCCCAGAAAGGTACCCCTAATCTTGGGAAACCCTAAACCCTATGTACCCCTATCTAACCCAGTTTCCATTTCATTTTCCATTTGCTTTTCCATTAGATTCTCCGTTATTGGGCCCTATAGCCCTATATAACCCAAGATCATCCTTTGGGGAATACCCCACATCAACTTTCAGGCTTGCGATCTGGTTGGAAGGTTTCCGGATCCATTTACTTTGGGAGCTCTTAGCCTAGCGGTGTCGAGCTGACAAGTAGGCTCCGAGATCGAAGCAGGTTGGGATTTTTGGGGAAAAAACTAGTAAATTGTAAAGCCCCTCCACCCCTAACAGCAGATGTTCTCTGAAAAGAAGATGATCGTACTACGTTGAGAGTGTGTAGTGTTCGGAGGTTGGGGATCTTAATCATAAGGGAGGTGATGAAGGCCGAGCAAGTGCAACTGAGGTCCTGCAGCCCCCCCTGGGCAGACTACCCTACATGAAAGTCGAGATCCCTATACACCCTGTTAGGTTTCCTACACCCAAAATTCCTAAGAGCCCAATATCCTGAAACCCCTAACCTGGAACTCTAGGCTCTAAAGCCCAACTACCCTAAATCCCTAAATCCCTAAACCCTCAACCCTGAACCCTCAAGCCTTAAACCCTACACCCTGATCCCCTAAACCTCTAGACCTCTAAACCCTAGACCCCTGAACCCTCAAAACCAAATCCCAACCCCTCAACCCTAAACCCCTAAACCCCTAAACCCCTAAACCCCTAAACCCTAGATTCTAAGCCCCTAAGCCCCTAATGAAATCCTACACCCCCGACTCCAGGGCCGGGCACAGACCTGGGTTTCGCATCCCTTGGTGCCCCACCCCGGCCGCGGAGTTATGACTGGGGAGAGGCAAGGGCCCTATTGTGCCACCTAGGGTTTAGGGTTTTTGGTTTAGGGTTTTGGGTTTAGGGGTTTGGGTTTAGGGGTTTGGGTTTAGGGGTTTGGGGGTTTAGGGTTTCGGGTTATGACTGGGGAGAGGCAAGGACCCCAGTACTGCAGCCTGCTTGGGAATTCTTTGCTTGCATTCCAGTATAACCCGAGGGAAACGTTTGTGTTTAATGAAGCCCGAAGGAAATGTACAGGATTATATTCTGATTACAGGTCTAGGGGATTACAGAATCTACTACCATGTTTGAGCAATCGTTAAGCAGTGCAAACTATTACTATGGTTCTGAACATGCGTAGCCTTTATCAGCATATTGCCATGTAAGAGCCATTATAGTATTGTAGAATTAATGCTCTCAATATACTACTAGATCACCACATTACTATACTACTAAATCGATGTTCGAGCCAGTCTATTGCTTCATTGACATGTCTTTTTTGATTATTGCAGCAGGAGAAAAGTTCGCCACACGGATTCAAGTTGACACGTCTCAGGCTATGGCAATCCCCCCTTTCCCCCAAATGACACTTTTGCCCTCTCCGCTTCTCCGCGGTAGTGTAGGCTACTGTACGAGGAAGTCCTCCGTATGTCGAAACTTTCGTCCCAGGGATGTATTGCCAGCTTTCATTATGGGTTACCGTGTTTCAGCCATGGGCGTATTGTGTCATTCTCATATTAACAGATCACGTGCTACCCCATTATTGGTACTTGCTTGCATTTTCTGCTTGTAATTACAGATTTCTCACTTTACTGAGATGAGTTTATGAGCCTCGTCTAGTAGACAGTTTCCTAGATTGGGTGCTAGTGTATCTGACCCCAGCCTGAACTGCACCTCAGTCTGGCAATTAGCGGGTGTCCTACATGGAGGGTCATGGGGACTTAGTAAGTAGGCCAAGAATGTGCATACTTGGGGTTATCATTTGGCCTATAGGGGTTATCCGCCTACTTACTTTGCCCGCTGACCTTTCCTCATACAATGTTTAGGAGTGGGGACCACCCATTTTGAGAAACCCTCAATACCGCGGTTTAGGGTATAGGGTTTAGGGTGTGGACATACCTAAACATACAAATTTGGGTATATAACCCCTTTAGGACCCTATAAGCCTGTATAACCCCCATATAACGCCTATATAACCTGGCATAACCCAAAACCCGAGCATACGAAGCAGCGAGGACTCAAGCGTGGGGGACCCGATGCTGGCGAGAAGCCAGGTTGGCATTTAAGGGGAAACTCTGAAAAGGGAAGTGGGGATGTAGGGGTTTCGGCTTTTGGGTCTTTACGGTTTTAGGGATTTGTTTTTGTATTTCAGGGTTTGCCGATTCGAGCTTAGGATTTAGAGTGTGGGATTCAGGGTGTTGGGTGGAGGGAATTAGGAAGCGGTGGTGCCTTGGAATATCGAACTTAAAAACGTAGTCAGAATTGCGCTCCCTGTGCCAGGGCTTTCTTGACAACTGGTGATCAGAACAGTGTGATTAAGCATTTCGGAGCATTCACGAAGTGCTTCCAATGCTTATCTTCTAGTAGAAGCGCCCTTCAATTGAGCTCTGCTTAGGCATTGCTCCTTGACCAGACATCTTCCAGACGCTCTGGACTTCTTGTATATGGGGGTTTCCCAAAATTAGGTTTTGGGGGCCCTTAGATAAGGATGACAATTTTTGGGGTCTGTATTGGGATCCCCCTATATTGGGAAACCACCATATTCCAAATGGGGCAGCTGTTTGGTCTGCTCTTAAGGGATCCCTTGCTCCTATGTTTTGATAAGTTGTTGCCCGAGCAGCGAATGAAAGTCAACCATGTCCATGAGGCATGAACATCAGAGGTATGTTCTGGAGGTTCCTCAACATTAAATCCCATTGAAACTTTTTAATGGGATTCCAATAACCCAGATGCGATCTGTACATGTCCCTGGGTCCGTTAGGGTTCATCTTCTTGAGGAACCTTGCGCCCTGGGTCGCTGGACCTAAACCCTAAACCCTGATGTCATTATGACCTTTGATTTGGTAGTTTCCCAAAATAGGGGGACCCCAATATACTATAGTCCTTATTATGAGGACCCCCAAAAGGGTACCCCTGATTTTGGGAATCAAGATACTCCCATATTCCCTATTATAACCCCAATATATACCCTATAATAATGAGGTAGTTTCCATTTTCTCTTCCATTATCCCTATCTATCCCCATATGACCTCTGAATTAAACTTCAGCTAGATTGTGGGAAATCCCCAAACCCTTAACCCTAAACCCTATATATCCCTATAATTCCTTTATATAGTATATGATTTTGGGAAAGCCTAAACCGTAAGCCCTAAGCCCTAAACCCTAAGCCCTAAACCCTAAACCCTCAACCCCTAAGCCCTAAACCCCTAAACCCTAAACCCCTAAACCCCTTTTGGGAAATCCCTATTTAAACTTCAGCTAGAAGGCATCCTCGGTCCCTGCTTCGCCGATTCCATCGTGGCTTGGCTGTAGCTGGGTGGGGTCTTCAGGCCTAGGGCTTGGGCTCTGGAGCTAGGGTTTAGTGTTGGGCTTGGGGCTTCAGGATCTTGGAGAATTTTGGGCCTCTAGAGTTTAGACTTTAGGGTTTGGGAGTTTGTTTGGGTTTCTGGGTTTAGGGTTCAGACACGATGCTTGTGTTGCTTTTACGAGTTCGATGAAGGAAAAGTGTGGGGGCATCCATATGGCTTCTCAACACCGCAGGTTTTCTGGGGTCTCTAGCATGAAGACATGGGCTAGCAGCGTATGGTCTAGGTACTGCCCCCATGCACTGAATAGCTGAAGGAGGTAGTTCAAGGTAGATCAAGAGGGACAATCGGCTTACAAGAGACTGTGTGTGCGAAGGCTAATGTCCTGATATGCCCTCAAGATGTTGGACTGTTTAGGCCACGAACCGGCCCTGGATTTGGCACATAGCGATCCGCCGGCCTAGGCTTTCCGCATGGGAGCCTGCATTGTGGCAGGTTGTGCTTGCATCATTATTCGGAGGATTGTTTCATGACCCGAGGCCTCAGAGTCCAAAACCAGCAGCGCTTCTAATACTAGAGCTACTAGAGTAATGGGGATAGTCGCGGCAGCTGTGGTGTTGCCGTGAGAGGTGAATTGTAGCAGTGGCATACGTGGGTGAACCAAGAACCTGCCACTGACTCTGAGGTATCCAGATCGCCTACTGTCAGGCAGTGAGAGTCCCAGCTCTGATCATATTTGATTCGGTGGTTTGGCCTTGAAAATTAGGAGATTATGGGGCCCTAAGGGTTGAATGTGCAACCAAGATGATGCAACGTAGCAGGACGCGATTGGGGATATGCCGGGGAAGTCTCAAGATTTGGAGAAAGCGCCGCGTCTTTGGCAAGCCGTCGGGCCAATGTTCTAAGTTCTTGGTGGGCGGGGGCGTAGCATGAAGGCTTGTACTTGTCTGTACTTGCAGCGTGGAATCTGAGTCTCAGCGCTTAGGATTTTACAGCCGTGGTCTATGCCCAGGTCACTGCGTACCGCGACACCAAACTCTGAACCCTAAGCCCAAGACCGCGGCCTAACAGTTTTATCAGGACTCCACTTAAACGGGATGCAAAGTTTCCGAGTTGGCAAGGCTGGATATGAGCTGTACTGTAAACTCCTTAAAGTGGGTTAAGGGGATTATATGGGGGCCTCGACTATAGCTCATAATCTCCACAGGGTGGCCTGAAGGCAAGATTAGACATTTAGTCGGTAGCAAAGGATGCCACTACGGTGGATGGAGGGAGCCTCACGTGCAAGATTTCCCTCCATCCACAGTACTTGGAGGCTCATGGGGACTTTGCGGGTAGGTCAATAATGGGCATCATTGAGATTATTGCATGGCTTTATAGGGGTTATTGACCTACTTACTAAGTCCTCATGTTTCTAAACTCTAACCCTGAAGAAAAGGGTAGTTTTTGTTTTTCCATTATGACCTTCCAAGTAGTTATAAGATGGTAGGAAAGCTGAAGGTATGCCATCCTCGCCGAGCCGGCTAAATTCGAGAGAGCAGGCCCCGTCAGCGTGCATGGCATCTAAGTGCAGGGTGGCTTCAAGGGACCACCCACGCTGACTTTTTTTATGGGCTGATCTCGGTGTATATGGTAGTTTCCCAAAAGAAGGGGACCCCAATATAGACCCCAATATACTATAATCCTTATTATGGGGACCTCCAAAAAGGTACCCCTAATTTTAGAAAACTCCCATATGGACTTCCAAACCCTTGGACACTTGGGGCCAGGAGATTTAGATTAGAGTTATTAAGACAAAAGGCTCCAGAGTTCTTGCCACCGCAACTTTTGCCGTGAGGACAGGATGATGGTGGGTATTTGTCAATGTTTTCAGGACTTATGATTTGGATCCTGTTCTTTGAAGAGCATTGGGTATGGGGTTTCTATCATCTGTGAACTACTCTCCAGATAGATAGGTCTATCATCCGCACATGAAGAAATTCTGCCAGCTCATTGAAGGCTCAGCAGACAGTGACCGTGTTGTCAGCAGTAGGGTCTGCGACATGGCGCTTGCTGCCCCAGTCCTCCGTCCAGCAATGACCTCCGTGAGGGTGGGCTGCCATGCAAAAGTAGTAGCTGCAGCTCCTCAACGCGCAGCTCAGCCCACAGACGCCTTTGCTAAATCTGTCATGGCCGCAGTGGCCAGCTGTCGCGCCGTTTCCACCCGAAAGATGCGAAAGGTGTCAGCCTGCAGGACGCATAGAGGGAAAGGAGTGCGGAGCGTGGACTTGCCGCCTGCACCCTCTGATCTGACGCAGATTGAATGGGAGGACTATGCAGGCCACCTGATGCTGGCGGTGACCTTGACATGTGCTTGTGCTATCCTTTCATTTGTCCTTGCTTCGCCTTTTCTAGCTGCTCTTGCCGGAGCACTGGCGGTGCCCATCGTTGTTTTTCAACACGATGTGCGTCACCTCCATCATACAGGCGCAAGCTTCGAGGAAAAGCTCTCGGATGTGCTGGTGCTGATTACTGGGACATGCTATGGCATCCTGCCATGGTCAGGGGTGCATGTCAAGCATCATGCCTTCACCGGCAGTTATCAGGGCGCTGTATTGGCGCAGTCACTCCGCCATGGCACTCCAGCTGGCAGCGTGAACATGGGAGATCTGGACGACCTAGCAGGGCCGCTGCGGCACGGCAACCCTTTCGAACCGGCAAGGCACAATCCCATCCTCCGGGCGATGACCGCTCTCTGCTGCATGCTTCTGACGTTGAGTCTCTTTCAAGGATGTGCAGTGGGCTGGGTGTAGGTGGTATTATTGTTGTGTGTTACATGCTCCCAAACAACTCTTCCCCCATGTGCAGGAATGTTCATGCTTCAGAGCTTGGTGGGGCCGCTGCAGAGTGCGAAGTGCTCTGCTCATGACCGCGAAGTGGTTTGGAAAGGTGCGGCTCTGACAGCCATGCACCTGGCACTGGGGCTTTGCCTGCTGGGGCCGGTTGGCTTTGCCATGTGCCCAAGCTACAGCAGTATATCAGCTTTTATTCGTGGCTATGGGTAGTAAGGGGTGGTGTGTTTGCTAGCAGCAACGTACGAAGCTGTTAAGGTACAGCATTGGCATGAGTGCATGCTTGACTCTGCTGACAGCACCAGTGCACGATGCGAGGGGCGTGCCGCCCAGTTCCGTTGGTTACTATGCGCAGCAGGTGGCGGCCACTGCTAACATTGCAGAGCATGAGAATCCTTTCATCCGATACTTTATGATGGGCGCCTGGGCAAAGCAGCATTTTTTTTGAGCTGTTTCCGTCATAGTCAGAGTACAGACGCCCAAATGATTCGGGGTCTCGGATATTCACAAGCAGCAGACAGCCCAGTTCAGAATCAAGGCTCTTGCGATTTCAACATGCCAGGCTCCTCTGAGGTATGCGTCACAGACCGTTAGTTTGGTTGTGTTGTCGCTGATGAATCCAGGTATCTAGGCATATTTCAAAACGAAGCAGAGTTGCTTTAGGCATGCCCACAAAAACCTCAAGATCTATGTGGGCATGTCAAGCAAGCACTGCAAAGAGAGTGTAAAGCTCCATGAAACATGGGCAGGTGCAGGGTTACAACCCATATCCCCTACAGCCACGAGTTCTAAAAACATTCGTGCTTCAGAATACACCTATCCCCGTACAGAACCCAGGCAATGACTATCATATTGAGCATCACCTCTGGCCCCGTGTACCAGGCGGGTGGCACAATGAGAGAGTGGATGGAGGAAATTTTGCACCATTTAGGAAGCTAGCATGCTGTAATTCCTTGATAATTATCAAGTCTACAAGGTGGTGCAGGTTTTCCTCGTGACAGTGAAAGGGAGAGCCCTGTAGATTTCGCATGAGATGTCCTAGTACACGACAGAGACTGTGGCGACTTTTCTGCTTCTACTTGCTAGTGCAAGATGCTAGGCCACCAGTAGAAGATGAAGACTCGTGCTTCAGTTCGTCTTTGTGTATCTGAAAGTGGCTGAGATCTACGAACATTTTATGCATTTTTGGGTTTCCACGTATTGGAAAGGTATCTACCGCGAGAGCTATTTCGTCAGGCCCCCAACTCATAAACTCCGCGGGCAGCAGCCCACAACCTCCATCTTTCAGGCATGAAGAAGCAGCAGCTAGCTGCATGCGCCAAGTCCTACTGTGAATCTCAAGGCCTGGAGTACCGTGAGGCCTGCCGCGAGCTTTAGTTGGTTGTTTTTAAGGCAGATTAAACTGCCAGCATATAGGTATGGCTACTCAGGACTAGGGTTCACTGTGCATATGTTGCAATGCAACCATTGGCAGCAATCTTATCTTCCGACCGACAAGTTTGTCGAATCCCAAACTTTCTCCTGCTGCTTCTGCTGCTCCTACAACTGCTCCTCCTGCAGCTGCTGCTCCTCGTCCTTGTTCTTGCCTTCGTCCCCCTCCGACTGCTGCAGCATTATGTACGTCATCACTGCCATCACCATGATCATCACGATGCTTTGCGAAGCAGGTTAAGCTCGTGGAGGCGTGGCAGAGCTGGGCCGCCGAAGCTTACCGCCTTGCTGGGCGCCCCTACCAGCCAGCGGCAGATTTCGGAGCCAGGGCCTTGTAGCCTTCCAGGGCAACTGACGTGTTGGGGTGTGGGTTGGGGTGGGTGGATGTGGGGCTGCAATGTTTTCTGCAAAGTTGGGCCTCTCGTGTTTGAGCCCGCTGCATTGTTGCCCTTCAAGCTTGGAACCTCCCGCGCTCCACATAAGATGAGCGCAAGTTTTGGACATCACCAAGTACCATCAGCGGCGTGGAGGCATGTTCAGATGGCTTATCCACACCCTGTACAGACACTTGCCTTTTAAGAATGGAAGAGCATTTGCTAGTCAGCTAGCTTTGATCAGATTTGTGTCAGTGTACGCTTACAGCAAGGAAATAGATTTTTGATCGCTGGTAGTAAAAGGTGGTCTATGTATGTTGGCATGTAACATATGATACCTTAGGAACTGCTAATCTCTCCATCCAACCATGCAAGTTTCCTGAGTAGCCGGGAGCTTTTCGACCTCCCATCACGCGAACAGTGTACAGCGCGGAGACACCATCCGCGTAGCTACTGCAGAGTTCTTGAAGGACAGCACAGGCTGGGTTTTTGGCTCAAGGTGCTTATGACATGACACTTCGGAGATGCAATATTGCAAGCCTTGCTTTGGAGTTTTTCAAGGCCTCTGCAGAGGGGCTTGCAGAATTTTTTTGCTCTGCAGAGCCGACATGTAGCCCGCGTGGCAGGTCTCTGGGCTTACTCTTCGAAGGGTTGCAATCCTTTTGCCGCCTACAAGGGGTCCTCTTCCCAAGCTCAGCTTAGGCCCGCGCTTAATCCTTGGCTTCCAGTTTCATGTTGGAAGAGGCTCCCTCCGGCGTCCAACCTGTCGTGCTGCACGATGACACTACCTGCAAAAAGCTGGATGACTCCTGCCGGCAGACGTTAAGATTACCTTGCTTTGCCTGGGTCAGGCGACGAAAGCATGGGATTGTCCCTAGGACGTGCTGGTCTGCCTACAAGGTACAACAAGTTGTTCTGTACTCTGAAGGCCCTTGTCCTACTCATACCTAGTCTGAGGAGAAGCAAGCAACCTTCTTGAACTCAAAGCAGTTGAGCATAAGTAACAAAATCTGATTTTCAGCCACAAGCTTTGCCAACCCCATGCCAAATCATGATCCCCTTGTTCCCGATCCTCCAATAATGGAGAAGCATATGGAAAATAGCATGGAAGCTGGGCTTATGCAGACTTGTTTTATACTCTTCTACAACTCGAGTTGTTCTATACAGATGCTTACCACTATTACGGTCCCACATGATTTTGAAGATGGAGGCGAGGGAGGGGGATGCACATGGACACTCATCTCGGTAAGCATCCTTGTGAGCAGTAGGCCGAGTAGGAAGAGGAAGAATTTGGAGGGTCACAGGGACTTAATTAGTTAGTAGGTTATCAGCCCCTACAAGCTGTAAATTAGCCCCAATTATAATTATCTCCATTACTTTTAATCTCCTCACTAAGTCTCCATGACCCTCCAAGTAGGGAGCCCAAATGGAAGTAAGCCCTGGTCCTGGACTCGACGCGTCAGCGGAAAGGATGATTTCTTTGGGATTTCAGCCGTGAAAGAAACGTTTCTCATGTACGCATACTGTGACGGACCCCATTGAAGCCAACTATAATCCCTGTATAGGTGGGTTCCCTAACTCAGTAGCAACCCCACAAGAAGTACAGTGCATCTCCTGGATAAGAAATGGGTCTGCCAGGCGTAGGGTACCCTTCATTTCTTAGCTAGGCAGTGTTTTCACATTTCCACTATTTCAGAGCCCCAGCTGGGCACCCTTCATTTCTTAGCCCATTTCTTATTCCGGGGTTCGAGCCCCTGAAGGTTGAGAAGTCTGCTGTTGAGAAAGTCGCCTTATCCATTAGGCCATGGAGCCTCCAACCCACAATACGCAATGTAACCACAACCCAAAAATAAGAAATGCTTATTTTGGTAAGGGGTTTTGGGGTTGTGGAAAACCATCAAAATAAGAAACGTAGCCCCCGACATTTCTTGTTTTAGGGGGTTCAGGGGTGGGCTTAGGGGTAGGTGAGAGGGGTAGGTGAACCCCCCCAAAATAAGAAGCATGGACCCCTACGTTTCTTATTTCAGGGGTTTTTGGGTCGTGGAAAACCATCGAAATAAGAAACGTAGCCCCCTACATTTCTAATTTTAGGGGGTTCAGGGGTGGGCTTGGGGGTAGGGGATAGGGTAGGTGAACCCCCCCCAAAATAAGAAGCATGGACCCCTACCTTTCTTATTTCAGGGGTTTTTGGGT
>CAJNIZ010045399.1:2549-18146 GCA_905231905.1 Symbiodinium pilosum
TTGCCTGCAAAATTTACAAGACAAGAAGATTATGTCTAGAAAAACGAGTCGTCAATTATGTAAAATGTGCCTAGTAGTAGTAGTAGTAGTAGTAGTAGTAGTAGTAGTAGTAGTGGCAGCGATAACAGTAACAATAATGATAGTAGCAGTAAGGCTCTATGGCGTAGCTGACATTGGTTTTTTGCACATTCGCATCCAAACTCACTAGCAGGCCCAGAATTTCTCACAGTGGCGACACGATAGTTTCGAGGGCGGCAGAACATGTTTATAGTCGTTCCTCAGTTTACCAGGAGTGTGGCCCTTCAGGTGCAGAGCCGAAAGATGGGAAATACCTCCATATGCAATAGAAGGGGAAGAAAGTAGATTAAAATGAAGATCAAGACTCCTCAAACCCTGGGACTAGTGTTGCAGGTGACCAGCCAGAAATCCTGAGGAAAAACATTGAAAGGGGACCTTTAAATCTTGCAGACTGCCAACCAAAAAGCACGAATGAAAGTAGGGGCGTGTCTTGGACAAATGGGGCGTACCTTGGACTGATGAGGCGATGACATAGTTAAATCAGAACTGCTCAAACCCTTGGACTAGTGGGGCATACCTTGGACTAATGGGGCGATGACAAAAATCAGAACTCCTCAAACACTTGAACCAATGTAGGGTACCTTGGACTAATGGGGCGATGACAAAAATCAGAACTCCTTAAACACTTGAACTAATGTAGGGTACCTTGGACTAATGAGGCGATGATAAAGTTAAATCAGAACTCCTCAAACCCTTGGACTAGTGGGGCGTACCTTGGACTAATGGGGCAATGACAAAAATCAGAACTCCTCAAACACTTGAACCAATGTAGGGTACCTTGGACTAATGGGGCGATGACAAAAATCAGAACTCCTCAAAACCCTTGGACTAGTGGGGCGTACCTTGGACTAATGGGGCGTAGATGAAATCGTGACATCCATGTATGCCAAAATCTGACAATGGCAGATCTAAAAAAAAACCGGCAAATATGGAACATGAACAGCCACCGCCAAAAAAAGCCAGCAGCCCTCCTGCAAAGAATCCTAAAGTCAGCACGAAACCACCACAAAACGCGCTGTTTTTGAGAACACAAACACCCCACAAATGAGCGAGCCGCCTCCCGAGAAATCCTGAAATGAGTACTAAACCACCATAAAACGCGCGCGAAGTAAAGAAAAACGCACCGTCAAATGCGCGTAAATTTCCTAGCAGCAGTAATCGTCGTAGTAGTAGTAGTAGTAGTAGTAGCAGCAGCAGCAGCAGCAGCAGGAGAAGTGAGGAAGTAGGAGTAGGAGGAAGAGGAGGAGGACCTGGACCAGGGCACACAGGAGCGACAGTGGTAGTAGTTGTTGCTGCCGGTTTTGCTGTTCCTGTTGCTGTTATTGGTTCTGCTGCAGCCGTTGTTGATGTGGCTGCTGTTGCAGTCGTCGCAATAACAGTAGTAGTAGTAGTAGTAGTAGTAGTAGCAGCAGCAGCAGCACTATTGCTTCATAGGTCCGTCATACGTACGGATACCGCAAGTCATAGCAGCCCCTAAAACGCAAGACTTACTGTTTCTTAAGGGAGAGTGGGGGACTGGATCCCTCCTATAACAATCCCTATAGTATCCTCATATATACCCCTGCAATACTACCTATATTCACTCCCCCATTCTCACCTAAGCACTGGCTTAGGGCAAGCCCGCTTTGCCACATGGTTGTGCCTGGCCTGGGAGATCTGGGCCTCGATCCCTGCAGAGTTGAATCTGAGGGGTGGGTTTTAGGATGTTTCAGGTTGGGTTTTAGGATGCTTTGGGCTAGGGTTAGGGTGTAATTGGAGCGTAGGGCCTCAAGCAGGCTTTCTCCTCCAGAGTTTTTGGGCACGGTTCAAGGATTCCTGCTGTAGGGCATCAGGCTTTGTTGGGTGAATCCAAAGGCCCAGGATCAGACATGTTAACCCCCTACTTGAAGTCAGTCCTGAAGGTTTAATTGTTTTTTTTAAGCCAACAGCTTCAATGTCCAGGCGGTTCAAAGTGCATTTGATGTATAGCAAAACTCCAGTAAGCGAGCACTACAGAGAGTCCAGTAAAGCTATATTCTTACTAAGTGTCCTATGACAATATGTACATATATGTGTTCATATACGTCTCTCAATGCGGGGCCGTATCCCAAATATGCCGTTATCAAGGCCAAGCCAAGACATCTTTCGTTTTGCCATGCAACAGTAGCAACAACATAGTGCTTGCTTACTGATCACCCTGTCATGTCAAACCTTGATATGGTAGTTTCCCTAAATAAGGGGACCCCAATATAGACCCCAATATACTATAATCCTTATTATGGGGATCCCTAAAATGGTACCCCCAATTTTGGGAAACCCCCATATGGACCTTACGTTAACAGTGTCTAGGGCTGAGAAGTGGCAGTTCTCACATCTTGAGAAGGCGGCGAGAAAACCACAGATTGATGAACAATACTACTAATAATAATAGTAATAATAGTAGTAATAATAATACTAATAATAAATAGTAATAATAATGATACTAATAATAGTAATAATAATACTACTAATACTAATATTAATAATAGTAATAAAACCGGGTGCCAACTTTGTTCTCAAGCCAACACTTGGAGTTCCATGGGAGATGGTACTTTCCTCTTGCCTTTCATGACAAATGATCTTTGTACCAAGGGTGTAGTATTCCGCTGCACTTAAGAGTACCAGCCAAACAAATGCGAAGCCCGACGCGGGCCTTGTAGACTGTTCTGACAATAAAAGCGGCGAGGGACGAGGTAGCTTGGCAACCCAGTCGCGAAAGATGAGCTCTAGATTGGCAAATTTCCCCAACAATGGACCTACAGAACTAGGCTGTTAACTTAAACTCTCAAATTTCAGCAACTTCTGCTTGGGCTAGGGTTTGCTACCACTGGACTCGAACCGTTTGCAAACCTAGCAAAAGTGAGTACGCTTGAGAACCTGATGGACAAAGGGATTGCAACGACTGTGAGAACCGAGTTGAGAAACTTCGAATTTGCAGATGCCGGAGGGTGCCCCAGAGTTGCACGATTGCTCGCACGGAATCATTCTTTAGCGAGCCCGCAAAAAGATCCCCAAGCAACGAGCACATACATTTTTAAGCGGCCATGCGCACACTCAGCAAAACGCAGAAGTAATAGCTTGAACCTTACAGTAGCTGGCATAGCAACTGAATCAAAAACGTCGCCGCCTCGGCAGCGCAACTCCATCTGTTGCTTTACTTCAGTGAGTCGATCCTGGATCGGTCTTACAATGGTTTTCTGGGGCCATCAAGTTCAACAAGTTGGTGGGTGGTCTGTTTAAGTGTGGGATTTTTCTGCGTTCTAGGGAGATAAACGGCTTCTCTTACGAAGATATCTGGGCGCTGCTCAGGCACAAGAGCAGGAAATGAAGAGACCGCTAGCCAACCTAAACCTTACCTGTAAACCCTGATGAACGGTGTATATCGGACTCATGAGCCTCAACCGCAGAATAATCTGGGTTGCTGTTAAATATCTTAATCTAAGTCTAAGTTACCATCACTTTATTGGAGAAACCCGATTATTTACTATATAGATACACACCCATTATGGTAACCTGAATTAAGTTCCTTAACAGCAACCCAGTGACAGGAGTAAATCTGGTTTAGGGTTCAGGGCTTAGGGCCTAAATCTCTGTGAACTTTTCCACTGGTGACACCCTATACTAGGCTTTGCATTGCTGCTGCTTTGCTGACTCCAAGGTGTCTTCACGCTTCCGAGGCCGAACCGTGCCGCAACACAATTGCAACCCCACCAGGCCATCAGCCCTAATTTGGAGGTTTCCCAAACTTAGGAATACCATTTTGGAGGTCCAAAAATGAGAATTGTGGTATTTCTATATTGGGGTCCCCTTTTTTGGGGAAACTACAATTTGGTGTTTAAGTGTCTAGGGTTTAAAGTTAACAAAAACGAGAGCAGCTCCTGTTCAGGGCTCACAGAAATAGGGGTGAGTACCCGGAGTGCCCAACATGCCGAAATTGAGCTTAGAAACGCACCTGATGTTAAGGTATTGCTGAGCAAAAGGGTGCTGAGTTCTCTAGCTGTCTCTCAACATGGCCCTAACCCGCCCCTTGAAGTGTGGAAACCACATGCCTCTAAACCTTTGTTTTTTGCCCCACCCTGTGCCGATCGTGGAACGCCATAGCAAACTGGGTCATACATGTTGCCCGTCTAACCCCCGCGCAACCCTGTCCTACTTTAATCCCCAAGACCCCCCGAAATCCACTGCTCTCTTGCGGCCAACCCTCACTACCTTCTGATACCCTTTGGCAAGGTCCTGAAACTCGTCTTCCTGGCGGGAACCTCAAAGGGCGTATGCATCCATGATCCAATGTGGGAGTTTTCCGAAAACAGCGTCCATAAACAGGGCTCCGTATCAGACCGCGTTCAGGCAAATTCCGGGCGCACAATACTTGCAGGAGGCAAATTCCTGGGTGCACAAGTACTTACAGGAGGCCCCAAGATAGACCACAAAGGACGGAAATCCGTACTCTAGGCGCTCCCGCAGACTTGGCCCCGGATTTCTTGAAAGCTCCCATATGTGCCTTGTGGTCATGCTTTCCAACAGCCCAAGCTGTTTTCGTGACAGTGATTCGTCTTGCAAGCGCAACTTCATCATAAACGTCCTAATTTCAAGCCAAGTACTTTTGCTAGGCGTTAAGCTCTCGTATGCACTCCGTACCGCCGCTTGTTGTTGCTCAAGTTCTTTAAGGCATTTGGAAGAAATTGGGTTATCCTTATCTGAGGATGTGCATCTTGGCCTGTGCCTCATCTCTGTGGTGTTTTCTATATTCCCGTCACGATGTGCGATAACATATTAGGAATATTTAGTCTCAGAGGGGAATTAATGTAATGGCAGGGGGGCTACGGTCAGCGTCATCAGAAATTGGGGTGAAAGAACACTTGTAACTCTAGCCATCTAAACTACATCTCAAGACTGGACCCAGAAGAACCCTGACTGCAGGGCTGCAGGGTACCCCCAATAAGAGACGCATGCTCTTGGGAGAGTCCCTCATCATCCCCATTTAGCTCTGGGGTTCACAGGGGCATCCCTCTTTGAGAAACACCCACATATAATTACCAGGTCGTCGGCACCAGAGTAATGGTAAGGAATCATTTGGTAGTTTCCATAAATAGGGGAACCCCAATACAGATCCCAAAGCACAACAATCTTTATAGGGAACCCTGCACTGCAAAGGTACCACTAATTTGGGAAACCCCCATTTTGGGATTTGGGAACCCTTGGGATCTTTGAACATCTACCCTTCCCTTCCCAAAGCAAACAAAATGGAAGCCCTTTTACCTCCCTACTAAAATAGACAACTGTCTCTCCAGGGCCCATCTTACTGTGGGGGAAGGAGGGAGGGTAAAAACACAGAGCTTCTGAATATGACAGCTGTGGCTCCGTATCCGGCCAATAGCCCTGAAGCCTAAAATCTGGACACCGTGGGTGGATGGAGGTAATCAATCTTGCACCACTTAGCTTTGCCAAAGTAGTGTAAGTTCCATTATTGTAGCTATATGAGCTATAGTCTACACTCCATGTATGTAATAGTCCCCTATATACTCCGAAATATAGCCCCCATTTGAGAAGTTCAGACTATGGCTCATATAGGGTGGGTGCAAGATTTCCTCCATCCGCACTCTGGTCCCTATAGCAGGCCCTAGCTGTTTGGCATCCTGTGGCTAGACTGCTTCTGAGCCTCAGAACCCCACTAAGAACATAATTTCTGGTTGTGATTAGGATTATATTCACCCGGCTTCAGGTTGTTGAGGCTTTGGGGGTTCATGGCTTTAGGGTTTGGGGTATGGTGTGACCCTTCTAGTTAGTGGCGAGGGGCAAGCTGGGAACCACTTAGGTGTATCTGGCTTGTGCAAGGTTTGTATCAAGAGCTCTACTTATTGGGTTTTTAAAACCCAGGGGTCCCGTTTTGGAACATAAGCAGATGCATGATATTTTGGGATAGGGGGCAGTGATGCTTTTGGAAATGCCTGTCTACAAGAGATCCCAGGAAACCTCCAGCCTAACCCTTGCAACCCACCCTCAAGAACATCTCTCAGCATCCAAGCAACCTGCATCGACAAGCGCATGTTCTACCAGGTCGGACTTGTGACCTCAGGGCTTAATGGAGTTCAGGGCCGGTATGCATGGAGTTGGGCAGATGCTTGGCATCGCATGGAAGAATAAGAGGAGCTTGCTTACCCCAACCCGCGGACTTGTAGCAACCACCTCTAAGGATGTCGCTTTTAACCCTAAAGCCTAAACTCCCTACACCCTAAACCTAATAAAGCATGTAGTCTCTCCAACTGACCATAGATATGTTGCCGCAATTAGACCTCCAAGACCCCCCTGTTGTAGGAAACCCTACCAACAATTCATTCGACTCCTCGTTAGGGCCCTCGAGAATTCTACTGCCCCTCAGGGCCTGGGGCTTCGGGCTGTCGATGCAAAATTCGATCCGGAGAACCCGCAGGATTGCATCTCTACTGTAGTTACCCCGCAGTTTAGGGTTTTGGGGTTACCATGATTTCCGTGAAAACTAATGTTATCAACACCATGTGCCGTAAATGACCAACCTAAGCCTGCAGACGCAGTCGTCAAGGGTCCACCTAACCTACAGCTGCTTCAGTTTCAAGCGAAACTTTGCGTTTTGCATTCAGCAATTGGGATTCCGATTCTCATCGCCTCAACCCCATGACACGCCATTGCATGATAGGACCAAGAAGCAGAAGGTATAGGGCGCAAGGTTCCGAAAAGGAAGGCTTCAGGAACTTGCCCCGGTGCCCTGTAAGGGCAGAGCAATGAGCATGTGAGCTACAGGCAATGCTTCCCAAATAATTAATGGAGTTGGGTTCCTTATTGGGAATATAAATAAATTTGTATGTATTATTCTCAAATAATTAATGGAGTTGGGTTCCTTATTGGGAATATGAATACATTTGTATGTATTATTCCCAAATAATTAATGGAGTTGGGTTCCTTATTGGGAATATGAATAAATCCAAATAATCAATGGAGTTGGGTTCCCTATTGGGAATATAAGTGCTTCCCAAATAATTAATGGAGTTGGGTTCCTTATTGGGTATATACATAAATTTGTATGTATTAGGGACTATGCTACTGCACTGGGACCCCCAACTCCACCCGGAATGGTCCCTCATTAAGTTCCAATACTGAGTGACGAAAGCTGGACACCTGAGGCCTGAACACTGATAATCCGCAAAAACTCCTATTTGGGGGTTTCCCAAAATTAGGGGTACCATTTTGGGGGTCCTGATAAGAAGGACTATAGTATTTTGGGGTCTATATTGGGGTACCCCTATTTTGGGAAACTACCATTTGGGAGCTTCCCAAAATCTGGGTTGCGGTCTTGGGGTCCCCGGAATGAGGATTCTACAGTTACTGTCTTCGGGTCGAAAACCTAAGTCCCAAACCGGATACCCCTAGGTATGGAACTCTACCAAACCCCGCGAGCCGCTGAGGGTGCAAAATTGAGCCTTCAACATGTAGTTTAGGGCCTAGGGCTTGGGCTTTCACATCCTGTTCTACAGCATGAAGTCGGCCCCTCGCAGAAGATGACCACTATCAGGGTCCATTGCAGAAAGGGAGGGGAGGGTCTTGAGAACCTCACTGGCAGAGTGTCGCCTGCCCAAAAACAGACATGTGAGCCCAAAGGGGCCCAACAAAGACTCATTCTTGGTCATGAGCTGCTTATTAGGGTACATCAATATATATATATATATCAGGGCACTACAAAAGGCACCCCTAGGTCACTCAGAGTGGTTAGAAGGCGCTTCAATTGCTTCCTTGTTTGGCGGAAACCTTAAACTGGGTTGCTGTTAAGGAACTTAATTTAAGTTACTATATTGGGGGAACCATATGAATTACTATATATACCCATTCTGGTAACTTTATTTAAGTTCCTCAACAGCAACCCAGTAAAACCCTATACCCTAAATCCCTAAATCCCTAAACCCTAAATCCCTAAGCCCTAAACCCTAAATCCCTAAATCCCTTAACCCCTAAACCCTAAACTCCAGGGCCCCCGGGCAGATCCAGATGAAGTGCTCTTGATTGGAGAAGGCCACGCCCTCCATGCTAAACCTTGGCTGCAGCTTTACTGGGTTACTATATTGGGGAAACCCATAATGGGGTTTAGGGTTTAGGGTTTAGGGATATTATCCCGCTATAATGGAGAATCAAATCGAAAAGAAAATGGAAAATGAAATGGAAACTGGGGGAATATAGGGATTTAAGGAACTTAAATTAAGTTACTATATTGGGGAAACCCTGTTAGTTACTATATATACCCATTATGGTAAATTAATTTAAGTTCATTGACAGCAACCCAATTTATACAGGGTGGGGGGGTCTCCTACGGATGAATAAGTTAAGAAAACAGGGTCCCAGCAGAGAAATGAAGTTTGCGGCCACACGCCGCAAGTTATGGAACCCTACAACGCAAACTTCAAAGCTCCAAACCCTACCTAGACCCTCCTCCTACCCTCTATTAGGGCCTAAGTACCTACATTTAGGGACCATATATCCCCAATTAAGGGTACAAGGAGGGTCCTGGTATAGACCTTACCGTACGCGCGCGAATCTTATCAACTCCCAGGGATCCCTAAACTCTATCCTAAACCCTATATGGGGGTTTCCCAAACTTAGCGGTACCCAAAATTAGGGGTTTAGGGTTTAGGGTTTAGGGTTTCCCTATATGGGGGTTTCCCAAAATTAGGGGTACCTTATTGGGGGTCCCCATAATAAGGATTCTAGTATATTGGGGTCTATGATGGGGTCCCTTTATTCTAGGAAACTACCATATAACACATTAATGTTGCACTCTCTTTAAACTTTGGGGGGCCCTCTCCCCCTAGCAATAGGGCTCCCCGCATAATAGAATTTAGACGTCAATGAGGATCCCATTGTACTGAGGGCCCCGGGAGACCGTGGGGATTACTGTGAAAGGGATGGTCTGGATTCGGTCCCGTATCTTTAAGGCCCAAAAACCAAAACACATTAAAGAGTGGCTTCCAAACAACGGCCATGTCCTGAATAAGCGGCGGCGAAAACACATTAAAGAAGGGCTCTTCACAAGAGTGAGTGCAACATTAAAGTAGTCTCCACTTTCTTTTCCGTTATCCCCATATTACCGAATATAAAGAGCTTCAAAGGTTTCAGGATTCTACCTGTAATGTTGTACCCGTGGGGTTGAGGATCCTTAATCACTGAACCCCAGCCTCTACTGGACCCATCTTAGGGCATCAACCATGTAGGATTACGACCTCGTGGGTGCAACTGCACAAGCGCGGCCTTGAGTGATGAGACCATCATGGCCCCAACCTATGTGTGCCTCCGCAACTAATGAGGCCTAATACGTCTTGGGTCGGGCCACACCCACTAGTGGTGACCACAACGAATAACAATGGAATTATATCGGGGTCCTTACGTATTCCTACGGCACCACAATTGCTAATTACTGGGGTGGGGCCCTAACCCCCCAAGAAAAACCTAATAATTACCAGGAATCCTAGCAGTAGCCTCAAGCCCTAATAACCCCCTTGCGATCCCATAATGAAGGCAACTAAGAAGGCCTAATATGCCTTAAGAAGCCCTCATATGGCATGAGGATCACACGGTTAAGTCTTTTTTTAAGGTTGAGAGTTCAGCGCGCGGAAATTGGAGCTGCCCGGACTCATCAGGCTTCAGGTTGTCCCAGCTGTGTTGTAGAGGAATTGAAATAGGGTTTGGTGTTTATTCTACTATAGTGATGAAGTGGTTGGAGGGGATAATATTGGTAATTATTTCGGCTTTAAAAACTGATGCCTCTTCTTTTCTTGTGAAGTACTGCTCCTGATTTAATTCTTTTGCCAAGGGCCAGGTGTTCATTCGAATCTTGCTTGCCTACAATAGCTTCTTCTACTGTCCTTTGACTCTTGAATCCGAGCGACCATTGCAAAACAGAGGCTGCTGACCTAGGCCTAAACTTACCCCGACAATCTCGCGTCCTTCAAGTCAAGCGTAATCAAGTTTAAGCCCATCCGCCCCAGACTCAGCTCAGCAATTCCGCACACATCAAACCTTTGGAAAGAAGCAGGCCCCAAACATGTTTTTGTTTTCTCGAACATTCTTGGTATGCTACTCTCCTGCACACTGACAAGAAACCCCACGAAGACACCCTTGGAAGGGAGGGCAATCTTTCTGGCGAGTTCCATACTATTCGGCTGTGGGAGAATGTCGACTTAGGGATTGCTGGTCTCCTCTATGCTGGGGAGCCCTCTTGGGTGACTGTAGTAAGTCAAATTAGAAACTGGGGTTCTGGGAGTCGTAATGACTACTCAGGATAGTAAGGGCATAGACTTGCGGCTTCGAAAACCGCCGTTCAAGTTAAACCCTGAACCCAAATCCCTAAACCCTAAAACCTCTGAATGACCAACTCACTCAAGGTTTGGGGGATAGGATTTGATCAAGGACAAAGAAGCCAATCGCACTGAACCATGGCCGCCCCGTAGAGAATCTGCGCCAGGGCCAGGAGGAGGGCCAAGGTCCAGTAACCTTGACGTAGATTTGAGCCCTGGACTAAATTTGTAGTATATCCCTTGATAGGTGCCCCCTAAAAGCCTATTATATAGTCCCGTGTAGATCCCCCCAACCTAAATTTAGTCCGTAGCTCATTTGGGTTTAAGGCTTTGGGTATGCAACTTTAAGTTTCTAGGTCTGTTTCCTGTTAGCAGGTTTTGGTGTTGATTGTGCTTTAGGCTTGGGATTTGCTGTTTAGTTTCTATAGGCTTTTCTTTCAGTAGGTTTGGGTGTTGAATGTGCTTAAAGGCCAACAGGTTAATTGGTATTAAACGTTTTACTTTTGAAGTTTGCCCCCTTCGGTAGAGGAAGGGAATCTTGCAAAAAGCCCTGTAATGACCGCCTTTAGAGCTAAATAGACCCAGTACATCAGCAGTAGCCTGCATGGGCCATTGAAGAGCGTCGAGGTTCAGGACCCAAGGCTTAGATGTGAAGCTTCATGGAACCCAGAGGGTCCATGTACCCAATAATTCGGTACTTGGCATTTGGGTAATAGTAATTATAGTACAGGTTTTGGGTAAGTATATGATTATTTGGTACTTGGACCCTAGGGGAAGCCTTGCTTCAAGTCATCTTGCGGTGCCCCTTTTACCCGCAAGTGCTGGCAAAGCTCAGTAGGGGCAGCCAGTACACTAGCACACTGGGTGTTTCCAGGCCTAGGGTTTATAGGGTTTAGGATGATTATGTGCTTTACACGTGCTTGTAGTGTTTGGGAAATGGCACCATGCTTGTCGTAACGGGCTGAAGCTCTGGGGTTTGAGCTTAAAGCAGTGGCTATACCGATAATGACAACGCGCGGGCCATGTTCCTATCATACTAGCATCGACAAGTCCAAGTGTTTTGCCGGCAGCAAGAAACCGTCGAGTTCCGTACATGCTACCACGAAAATTTCAGGTTGCTACATGCCCTGGGCCCAAGACCCTTGCCCTTCACCTTCTGCTCCACGCCACAAACTATAACACACCCACACAAAACTAAAACAAAACAAAAAGCAACACGCACACACACACACACACAAAACACAAAAACAAAACTATGTTGACAAATTGCGCGAGAAGTGGGATTTAGGTACCCTGAAAGGTGCTAACCTAAAAACAAACACCACAACCCATCACGCTTTGCTACATTCTGGGGTCCCAAACCCGAAGCCTCAAACCGTGAAACCTCCATCTCACCCCAGAACTCTAAGTTCTTGACTTATAAGGCGGCGCCGCCTGGCTACATAACTATGGGTTCCGAAGCAGTGAACCTAGAACTAGCTGCTATTAGGCCCGAACTGACAGCCAAGGCGCTCAAGAAGGGCCACACCATGCAGGCACCCCTTGCAAAGGATTCAGATTTGATTTTTGAGGCCTTGGGCTTATGGTCGAGGATCTTTGAACCTTAAGAGGTTGAGATTTTCGAGGTAGGTTGAGGGTTGAGCAAAGCTATGCATGACGACTTCTAGACCTCAGGTATCTTCAGAACCTAGGCTTCCAACCCTAACCTTGAGAAATCAACCATGCGATAGAAGGTCACTGTAGGGGCACAGTGCATCTTCTGATGTACTAGTATATTATAATATGTTCTGGTATATCATAGCATCCAGCCGCGTCAATTTTTTTGGAGTTCCCATCATGCTTTGTCATCAGAAAGTCCGCGAGCTCGCCCAACAAGGGTATTGTTGCAGGACCATTACTTCCCCACAGGGTGCATAATTCCCATATTACCCAGTATCAAACACCAAGGGTATCTACGTACGAGTGTATGCAAACGACAAGGGTATTGGGCTGCGTCTGCGTTGGTCTTGCTCCTTGCTGTGGTCGGGTCCAAGGCTCGCCTCTGAACTTTGGGAAACCTAAGAAGTGGTTGCATTACACCCCAAACCCCCAAGTCTCTAAATACAGTACTTATTTCTTAAGACGTTGGTATCTCCACGCACAATTGCAATTTGAGCTTGTCGCTGTTTGAGGTATCTCCACGGCTAAGAAACTGTAGTTGTCGGCGTGAAACGAACAATCCTTCCCCCTGTCTACGCCCGCGCACTCAAAGTTTAGAGTTCCCCGCACCAGTGGAGCGGAAACGAAATTCCTGCTTGAAGTTCGGGTATTCTGCGGCTGGGGGCGGGCACCAGCCCCTACCTCGGAAGTGCTCTCGTCCAGAAGGGTAGTCCTTGAAGGCTCCAAAATCCCGGTCGTGCGTGTAGCTGAGGCAGATAGGATCGGGGGCTTCTGCTTCTTTGGCATACGGTGGATTCCGATAATCGCGACTTTGACGATATGCAGAGGAATGGTTCCAGAGGATTAGGTTCAACCGCTCTCCGGAAGTGATGTCGTCAGCTCCATGCCGCTTTCGTCCCAAATGGACCACACAGTGACCCTTCTGGTGCTGGTATGTAAAATGGTGCTTCCGATGCTCGGGGGCACCTACTGCACCACAAAACTGAAGGCCGGCTCCAGTGAAGTCAAGGCCTAGGCAGATATTGAAAGTCACATCTGAGTCATCAGTGTGCATGTCCAGTCCTAGGTCCTCTCCTTCACGGTAACGGACAATGAAGCAGTGATGGCTGTCCCAGAGACTGCCAGGCGCTTGGAACAGCCCCTGTCCCAAGGGCTGCAAGAACTCTTGCAGCTTATCAATAAAGGGCTCAAGGCCAATGTCGCTAAGGATGATCCCATAATTGTTCATGCTGTTTGGCCGCCTCGCTGGCAGCCCACTCTTGTAGAAGTTGAAGACCTCCTCTAAAAGTTTATCACAGAAATCGTCGGTGAAAAGCGGGAAGGAAAAGACCTCCCCAGCCGCATGCTCGGACAGGATAGCACGGGCTGCGGCGAGGTCCCCTTCTCTCATTGCCTCGATGCAGGCTCGGGCGGAGGGGTGCAACCACTCCTCCTTGAGAGGCTGAAGTGGGTCAAAAAGCTCAGGGTGAAGTACTTGTGCGCGGTAGGCTCGGATGACATCCAAACGCTTTGCGTTGACGCGTGCAGCATCCTGCACCCAGGAGGAAAGTCGGCGGGCCTCCATTGAAGCTCCAGATGCTTCCCCAGGCTCCTCTGGCAAGCCCAAGTAGGCTGCAGGCTCCAGTAGGAAGCGACGAAGCTGAACCAACAACTCCTGATAGTTTCCCAAAATAGGGGGACTAAAATATATAGACCCCATACTAATGTAGTCCTTATTATTGGGAACCCTGAAATGGTACCCCTAATTTTGGTACACCCTAAACCCGATATGTCCCTAAAGAATCCCTATATAACCCCCATATTATAACCGAATGGCACCCCTAATTTTGGGAAGTCCTCTCCTTCAGCATCTCTGACGAGTCTGACACCTCACAGGATGCCTTGAAAGTGTCCCAAAAGACCTTTGGCGGGCTCCTGTTCCGGGCCACGAGGGCAAAGGCCAGCTGACCTTACTCTTGGCCTAGTAGGTAATGATCCATACACCATTCTGTATGGAATCCCTTAGGAGGACCCTAATATAAGAATATACGAGGACCCTAATATAATCCCTATTATCCCTTATAGTCACTATTACTGGGTGGGAGGTCCACCTAAGGAATCCCTTCTTAAAGTCCTATATCCTCTTTCCGGCGTCCCGTATTCCCAAGGAGCCCATTACAGCTCGATTTAAGAATAATCCATATTAGGGGATGCCATAGAATCATTTAGGGTATACTCCTTCATTCAGGAACATTGGGCCCTGTGGGTTAACCGCAAGCACGTGACACCTTAAACCTCAAAAACCTTCCATGACCCTCCTTGTACCCTTAATTGGGGATATATGGTCCCTAATAGTGGGTACTTAGGCCCTAATAGAGGGTAGGAGGAGGGTCTAGGTTAGTATCTTCATGACGGTACGTGAGGCCCCGTGGCTTAACCTCCAGCAAGTGACCTCTGATCTGCACCTCAGGCAGCTCCAGGGGCCATTCAGACGTAAACCGCAAACGAACCCGCCTAAGTTGTGGACAAGCACCTAAAAAAATTAAGAAGGCATGCACACCCACAGATATCTAGATATATACATGAATGGGCACACAGTCATTAACCCGTTTTCAGAGGGCCCATCATCAAGAAAACTCAAAAACGCAAAAGTAAACAAGCCCTAAACCCTATGTCACTGAACAGCCCAGCTTCAGGGGCTCATAGAAAGTGGGATGCTCTGGGTCTCCTGGTAACCTGGGTTGCCATTGAGGAACTTAAGCCAAGCTTACCGCAATACCAGTATATGGTCAATATCCTGGCTTCTTTATAGCTGTGACTCCTCGTTCAAAAAGTCGTCAACTGCAACCAAGTGGCAGCACCTGCACATCCCATGGACCATTCTCAGCGCTGGTCGCCTGCATCTCGCCCTGCTCATCCACCAGGAAAGGAGTGCGCACAGGCTTTGTGATGGCAACCACACCTGGATGGCTAGTGAGGAACCTGAGTTAGCTACCTAGGTAAGGGAACCCCCACAATACGATATTATGGGAAGCTGATGTCCATTCCTTTTTGCCCTAAAACACCCTAAATGTTTGTACATCCCCAGTTTCCTATCATGCTCCATTTTCCTTATTGAGATACATTCCCCAAACTACAGGAACCCCAATATAGACCCCAAAACATAGTCCTTATGTTTAGGACCCCCAAAATGGTACCTCTAATTTTGGTAAAGCCCTAAACCCTAAATCCTATATATCCCTATAGAACCCCTATATACCACCGTTGCAGGCTGATAGCAAGCCCAGACACTGCTGGTTCCCTCCACTGTTTCCACAGCCTGCTGAAGGGAGACCTGAACCTGGCCCAGGTCCATGTGGCCAATAATTAGGTCCCTTCAAAGGGGGTATATAGGGTTTAGGGTTTAGGGTTTAGCATTTAGGGTTTAGGGTCCATGTACCCAATAATTAGGTACTTGGGTTTGGGGTAACAGTAATTATAGTACAGGTTTTGGGTAATTAAGTATATGATTATTAGGTACTTGGACCCTTACGGTTAGAGGACTTTG
>CAJNIZ010045400.1:0-10614 GCA_905231905.1 Symbiodinium pilosum
CCCCCCCCCCCTCCCAAATTTGCCGCGCGATTAAAATCGATCAAAATGTTAGTACTGGCACTACCAGTAAAATTAAAATCTGTTTAAAACCCTTTAACTTTAACACACATTGGAAATCTATTCAAAACTGATAGAATCAATGCAACACATTGAAACCAAATTTCGCGGCTTTCACGGATTCATGTATTTGCTAGTATCTGGCCGCATAGCTTATAGCCAAAGGCTCTGGGCCTTTCACATTTCATTCACGTTTCAAGAAGTTTGATTAAAACGCCCTGTTCTTTCAGGCCTTGGGCCTTTTAGTTTTAGATGAATTTACTTAAAACTCTTCCATTCTTTGAGGCTTTGGTCCTTAAAAATTCGTACAACCCTAACATGAGGAAGTGTATAGCAGGATTCTAATGAAATTTAAGGAAACCCGGACAAAATATCGATAAAATCAAGCAAAAATGATCAAATCAAACTAGCTGTACTAAAACACATGAAAATCGAATTTAAAGCGATTGAAATCACTTTAACATCTAAATTAAACAATTTAACTTGAAATCTCTCTCACACGCTCCGTCCAAGACTGTCAGACGAAATCCATCTTAGATCTGTCAAATCAAGTAAGATATGTTTAACATCTGATGGAGCTCTAATCGACATCTAGTTAACACCAGGTGAAATCCAAACAAAATCAAGTTAACATCGACCCAAATTTTGATGACAGACTCTCATAGACCTGATGAGAATCTTTAAGCTCGAAATGGAACCGACTAACAAAATCTAGGACATCGTGGGGATCCTTGTCGATCCCTTGTCCTTAACAGTCATGCTAGGGACGCTCCCTAATTCAGAAAATCCGAGCCGTAATTAAGTTCAGTCTTGACCCTTTCAAAAATGGTCTTGGGGGTAGATTTCAGATCTTGGAATTCTGGGGAACCCACTGTTTATATAGGGGGGGGTGCTTAATATGAGGGGGAGGTAATTGGTATATTAATGCCCCACACAAATGAGCTTGCTCCTGCACATCCCGGCGGACAAGGGAGAGGCTAGCCCACTGAGGAATTAATGACTGATGCTACTGTAGGGCCTGCAATCTCGTACTGCCCGCTTCTACAAAGATTTTGGCCTTTACAAAATGCGAGACCAAACTTTATCAATCCCGTCAACCCACGACGCATACTCCATCTTCAGAACTTACAGTTCTTAGAATACACATATTTCAAATCAAACCTTTTCAACTTTCCCCGGTCTACGGGTAAGCGGTAGGCCTGGTGAATGTTAACCTGTCTCGGGAGGTGAAGACGCGCATGACTTCCCGAAAGCATTCTCCAGCTGTCAGTTGAGCAGCTCTCGCGGTTTGGACCTCCAAGATTGGGACCCGCCTGAGCTGCCAATGCTGGGCTTTGCCAGCTTTGCAATGAGGGGCAGGAAGAGGGTACTGCATAATGCAATAGCCAACTAGGACACTGCTGAAGCGCACACAGCACTACGGCAACTAAGCAGAAAGGGCTTCTTTGGGCATGGACGAAGGCAAGCAAACTACATCCAAGTTCCATATTTGTTGCGCTGGCATGATACTGTTAGGTTTAAAGTTTAAGCTTCATGCGCATTTGCTTGATACGGCATCTGAATTCGACGGGCGCTAAGCCTTTGCAAAAGATGGCCGTGGCCCGCGGGGCAGGGCGGAAGTGCTTGCCCACCAGTCAAGAGCAACTTCAATTGAGATTGTCGTATCTGGTCCGAGCCAATGGTCACAGGAAACATTTGAATGTGTTATCGTTTTCCAAGCTCTGAAATTGTGTGAGATCAACATGATTATCCAGCTGAAGTTGGCTTAGACATCAGAGCTTCTAAGGCAAGCTGGAAAAGGAGTTGCCAGCCGCCCTTTGCAAGGCCATCATCAACTTGAGCTGAGCAACCTCACTGCCGACCATGCGCGCCACAAATGGCCGACGAGCTGGATCCTGAGCAAGGCGGCACGGCTAGAAGCTGGGGTACATAGAACGCAGCGGCTTGCATCACCATTCGTGGTTGGGAATACAAATTCCAGTGTTCGTAGTACCTAATACTCGCTATTGATACTGCTGCTGTGACGGCATTTCGAGGAACTACGCCTGGAGAGGTATGTTACTGCCACGTTTATAGTAATCTTCCGGAAGCGTGCTGTGCGCTAAAAAGCGGCGACAGCACCGCAACAGAAGCCAAGTCAAAAGCAGCTTCAATTCACAAACCAATTGTGATTGTGACGGTACCGGCAAGCCGAAGGCAATCATGCAGGCTCGAAGTACATCACCCGAAGCAGACATTAGAACTCAAATGAGTGCAGTCGTTGTGCTACAAAGCCTGGCTGCAAATCTACGTCTGCCCGGCCTGTGGGGCATCTTCAAGCTGGACCTGCGCAAGCAAAAAGCAAGCACGAGGAGTGCAATAATCCGTTCCCCCTATCATTTAAACACCCCATAATATTGAATAATAAATTCAGGGACCTTAAAACACAGAAGACTACTGTTAAAAGGGGAGGACTGCTTTTAAAAGGGGTAGTTTTGCAATCATTCGGGTGTATAAGAAGACATGCAAAGGAATTATCCCCTTCATTTCCTAAGTTTTGATTCATATGGTTTTGTATAAGATTCTATATACAAGAACTGAATGCGATTTTAATTGGTTTTATTTTCATTTTAGCCGTATTTAACTAAATGTCAATTAAGTTTCATTCGATCTCAATCGGTTCTAATAGAATCTGAATTAGATGCCGATTGGTTTTGACTGGAAATCAATTTGGTTTCAGTTGATTTTTGATGGAATTTGAATTAACTTTCAATTGAATTTACACGGATTTTAAATCGATTTCAATAAGTTTGATAAACCGATTTTAGGTTAGATGTCAGTTGAGAATTAAACGCGATTTCAATTGGTTTGAAAAAAGAGTCTTAATTGAATTTCAACTGACTTTAGATGGGTTGGATTTCAATTGATTTAAAAAGGGACTTAGATTAGATGTCAATCGATTTTAATGGAATGTGAATTCGATTTCTAATGAGTCTGAAAAGAAATGCAAATTAGATTCCAATTGGTTTTAAAGGGAATTTGATTCTGTTTCAATTGATTTTTTAGTAGAATTTTAATTGAACTTCAACTGATTTCATGTGCACACTTGCTTAAATTTCAATTGTTTCAAATGGACTTTAATTCGATTTCAGTAAGTATTTAATCTTCGAGAGACCTTATTACTTGGTCATGCTGGACGGCCTTATTACTTGTGCCCACCCCTTACCCGCCCCTACACTCACAAACAGAGTGCAGGGTGGGGTAAGAACGCGCCGGCAAGGCGCCTTAAGGGCTGCAGCTCTACTGCATATATAATCAATTATTCAGTTTCATCAATCAATTCATTTAGTTAAGTATTCATTTCTCATGGAATTTAAACGGATTTTTAAGGCAGCCCTATCTAATTCCTTCAACAAATATATCCACTCCAATATTAATTAACTTTTTGGGGACCGGATTATCTAATATTACGGGGGGGGATGACGTCGTTTAATATTGGGGGAAGGGATTAATCAAACATTCACACTGGGCCCCCAAATCCAGAAGACTAGCTTTGCTTCTTAACAAGTTCGGAACCCGGAAACCTGTAGCACGTTCGATCGACAATAATGATGGGGTGGCAATAATGCATCTCGACGCCCGCAACTTTGCCGTTTTTGATAGATGTTCTACTACTTGCACTGCCTGTACTGCTTACTGCTGCCCCCACGCCCCCTGGTTCATCATTGCGACCCCGCCACCTTCTGTAGACCAAAAATGCAACACAAGTTGAGGCGGAGATTCTTCATTGGGAGGCTAACATTAGGTCCTATACTGCCCGTGGCCTCGTGGCAGCCACAAAAAACTGTTAACGTTGCCAATAATCTTTTGCACTACCACAGCTTTGGATTGGTCTGAATAGAGGACACCCCCGTGCGGGCGAGGACAACCCCACATTCAAGGACTGTATGGCTTCGGCCTCAATCATTATCTTCTGGTCGTCGAGCTCCACTTCTTCGTGCTCTGGGTGTACGTGTGGGCTCTCTGCATCCAAGCTCTCCTCTGCATGGGGTATGGTCAGGCTTGGGGAAACAACCGAATGACCATGCATTCATCACCTCAACACCTTCCAACCCATGATGCCCTTCGTCCTTCAACTCCCTAACAGATCCTACGATGACATTCCGCAAGCACATATGATTGGACGTCGTCTTGATGAATGGCGCCATCAGACCTGGATATTGGTGGTGGTCCTTTTCGGTGAATTACTAGACTACGTACTGGGGATGTGCTGGGGTGAGGCGGGGTAGAGGTGCTCCACTCCTCGCGCAGAGGCGCCAGCGGCTCCAGATCTGGCAGGCCACTGGGACGCAGAGAGGCTCCTTGTCAGGCACAAAAGCTGATTCAACAAAAAAACCGTCACAACCCATCCAAGAAGGATCATCAAGGGTGTACTACACATTAGTGGAGGTACGAGGGAGTAGGCGCTCATTGATCCGGAATCCAACAAGATGCCTTCTGGACTGAAGCCCTTTGCATCGCTGGCGTTAGAGGACAACAATGCATTTGCTTAACCAACTAAAAGTATCCTTGTCAATGAAGCAAACACGTACAATGGAGTCTCTACAGTAGTATACAGTAGTTTTCTCAGGCTGAGGGTGGCGTAGCGCATCGTCCTCCCAGCTTCTGCCTCGATTCGCCTTCCTCCACATGGCTTGCAGTATCGCTCAGGCGTGCATGGCGACGCAGGGTGTCCTGGCCATAGAAAGCCGCTCTTACTGATCAACCTGCGAAAGTCGGCACTTTGGATGTGGAAAGGCAAAACTCAGCTCATACAAAGGCATATAAGGCTGCTTTATGTCAGAGATTTCTAGCCAGCATCCAGCATTGTTATTCCACGATTAGAATTTGTGATGTATGCTTCAGCTCGCAATTCCATGTCTGTCTGACCGCAGGGGGGTTGGATGGTCAGACGAGACGGAAAGCTTGTCAACACGCCCCCCCCAAGGTCGAGGAGTCGAAGGATGATGCGCCCGCAAATTCGCTCGCAGAAGTTTGTTTGTCAAAACAAAGCCAGGCACGCCGCCCAACTATTCGTATGGGGCTGCTCAGCTTTGCGGGAATTCCGAGTCTTGTGCTGAAAAGCTTCTGCACGAGCAAACTTCTTGTCACCTCCGCGCCGCTTGCTTTGGGACCCGGGGACCTCCTGTGCGACAGGTTGCTCAATTACAAGATGACCTAGATAGGCTTCTAAGGCTTGACCTGGCTCGGGGTCCAAGCACCCAGGGCCTGCGTCAAAGGGAGGAGCAAGCTTACAAAAGCAGAAGCAGTGTTCTTGTTGCAGATTGGCATGCAACCGAGGCTGCAAGCTCTGTGTATGCGAGCTGTAAAGCTGAGCATTGTCAGAGATGATAGTTTGTGGCATTCGCGCTCGACTCTTGGAGACAGAAGGGCACCAACATGAGCTCTCCCGACTAAGTGCCCTGCTGACTGGCTGGGGTCGGAGGCATGGGCAATAAAGTTGTGGTGCATAAGCACTCTAGCGTGGCGCTGCTCCCCACGTTGCCAGAGCGGCTCAAAGAGATCTGTTCAAGAAAAGGCCGAAGAGGCAGTCAGGGTGTGGCATGTCTCTGGTTGAGATCCTTCAGGGCCGCCAGTTGGAGGATTTTTTAAAACGTTTAACGGCCCACAGCTCGGGGTTCAGCCGAGGGCTGACGGAGTTTCAAAAAGACCTTCAGGGCCCACAGCTGTGGGCCGAAGGACTTTGTCGATGTTGAGGTCTTTCAGGGGCCCCCCAGCCTGCACAACAATGCACAATTTTAATGTAGCGCCGAACAGGCCGCATATCATCAGAAGCTCTAACCTCTGCGCATGTTGTGCCGTCTCCCATGAAGTCCTCCTGGCTTTCAGAAGTGCGCGGGCAGCTCTCTGATGCAGGCCGTGGGTCTGTTGAGCCTGAGGCTGAGTGCTAGAAGAGTCATGCTACGCATGGGCTTTTCAGGGGGCTGGAGTTTGAAGTCAAAGATCTTGATCCTGCGGTGTACCTGGCACTCTCGCATAGGTGTCTTGAGCTTTGCCGAGTAGCTGCTTGCCAGTGAACGAAGATTCAACTCTCCGTGGCCTTCCTGAAAAGTCTCAAGCACTCACATGTGCCAAGAAATATCAGGGCGCAATACACTTCAGCATTACAGCCAGCCACTAGCGACCGCTAGAAACATGTGAAAGAGTCCATTCGCACACAGAAGCAAAACCACAGGTGCTCGCCAGCAGCCGACCAGTCCCCTCCCATAGAAACAGATTGAACAATCGGCCTCCGGGCAGCTAATGGCACCCTCACGGGGGACGAGCCTTCCAAAGCCATGCGCTGCAAGTGTAGTGAAAGGTTCAAAATTTAAGCCTGAGAGGGCAGCAGTGACGTACTGTACTGCAGGACGCTTTTGCGATTGGGGTTCTGTGTGCTAGATATGCTAGGCAATCCGGACTGCGAAAGCGGTCAAGCTGCCTTGCCCACGCAGCGTGCTAAAACAGATGTGCAGACTTCTTTTGTTGAAAAGCAGGCGCCACAAAAGCTGGTAGCGAGTCTGAATGTTCAGCGATTCCATGCCTCCAGTGAATCAGTGGCGCCTGAGCTACGTGGTAGCACATGTACGGGTATGGTGTTCGCTACCTGCTGGCAAATTTGGACTGTCATCACGGATTCTAGTATACAGCATACGCTTTAAATGTTATACAACTCCCTGTCAGTTTAACGCAGAACCTTGCACTTATGAGAACTGAACCTCATCATTCTTGCTCATTGGGTCCTGTAACACGGCTAGGAAGGCGGCCAATCTTTAATCAACAAGGTTCTTACGGCTGACCTGAGTCTATGTGGATGGTAAATGACAAGCGTGATCTTTACCAACAGTAGGGGCCTCAGAAAACAAAGCTTCCAGCAAAGATCAGCAAAGTGTAACCTGGCCAGAGGCCATACCAGCCCAGCACGGGCAGCCAAGGCGCGCCACTGCGTACCCGATGTGGAGTCAAGCAGTGGCTGGCTGGCCAGTCGGCTGCTTCCAAAAGGGTCTGACAGGCGTCGCGTGATGTTGGGCTTGTGGGCTGTTGGTGCTTCAATTTAACAACAATGCCTGGTGACCCGTGGGCCTGTAAACGCTCCAAACTGCTGCGTCTACAGATCAGAGTGCGGTGTTCAAACGTTCCTATGAGTCGCAAACGCGCGTCGAGAGGCACAGCTGATATGAGGGCGTGCCAAAATCCCTGGCCGGCGTGGCATGTTCAGCATTTGGCGGAGTCAAAGTGGTTATCAAAGGAAAAAACTGCCAGAAAAATCACGAAAATTGTGCTGCCGCTGTGGTGTCGCGTGCATGAGGCAGTTCAGCACGGAAGTTTTGACATGTTTTCAAGGAAGGACACAGACGGCTCATTGTGTTACAGCTTCAGCCAGGCACTGTCTGTCTCTGTCTCTGAGTTGAGAAGTCCTTTGGACCATGGCCAAACGCGCGCACCCGAGCCTGTCTGTACACTGCAAGCGCCTGCACCACAGTCATGAGTTCCATATGCTCTTGGAACACGAACGGAATTATGGTTCCGGCATGGATGCTGTGGGAAACCGGATGCAAAGGGGGTGGATGTTGTCATGGTCGCAGCATGCATGCTCAGCGAAAAACGCCATGCGTGGTGGCAGCAGTGATTTTGAGGCCTAGGAAGGTCCGACAGTGCTGTTCGTGCCACGCAGGCCAGTCCCGATGGGATCAGGCGGAAACGCATATTGTTCGCGTTGACGGCCGGTAGCTACGTTAAACAAGAGGTGTTTCGACTGGAGGGCTTTTCGCTTGACCTACCCTCGGATGGACTGCTGCTGCAGCTGGCCTGATCTTGCGAGTAGTAGGTTCTGTGTCGCAGCTGATTTAGAACCAACTAGACAAATCTTGGCATTTCCAGGACCAACCCTGCGAGCCGACGTGATTGGTTCGCCTGCACCACACCTGCGCAGAGGCCCTCGCTGCCTGGGCACATCCAGTTAGGGAGAAAAACGGCTTGGGCAAGGTGAGATCTCAGCTTTTGAGGTTTCCAGCCATCACAAAACGTTCTTGTGCGACCTGAGCACTACATAGCACTACAGTGTCAGCAATGTGTCACCTGCAACTTGAAGAGAGGACGCCTGTTTTGGGGTCCAGTGCCCAAACCAGAAGGAGCTGAGAACACAAAATTGACTGCTGAACTCCCCTATGCCCCTATATGCGCAGCTCAGCGGCTGCCTTCTGAAGCCCCCTCCAGGGCCTTAGCAGAGCGAGCCACAGTTAGGCAGTCACAGGACCGCGTGCTTTCGAGGTGAACCTGGAAGGCTAAAGTATGCTCAATGCTCGAAGGCACAGCCCATGCTGAAGCCCCGCGCGACCTGACGTGATCTGCGGGCCATCGACCGCTCAGTTTTGCTCGTTGCTCTTCCCCAAACGGCACTCCCCGTGCCAATCTGTCAGCAGTGAAACTCCCCTTGTAACCAGCTTCAGTGCCGATCCCCATCAAAATATCATTTCCATCACGTTGCATGATTTTCAAACTGCAGGTCAGACTATGTTCGAACTTGAATAAAGGCACGGTCAGCTGCGTTTCCCGACTAGACTGTGAATCTACCAACTGTCGATGAAGAACCCAAACAGTGCGTCACGGTGTGGCCATCTCTTGTGCTTTCCGAGGAATGTGGAAAGGCCATGCGTGCTCTCTCACTTGGAGATTCGGATTGTCGTGCCGCAGCAGCTCCAGAAGAATCTTGATGCCTGGCGTCACCTTCTGTTGAGCCTGCGCACGGCATGTCTGCGATATTGCAAGCTACCTGCTGCAGTACCTCTCTGACGCTGGAGAATTGTCTTTGAAAAGCCGCTCTGTTACAGTCTCTCTCATCCTGAATGTTTTCGTTTGCAAAATGCATTTTCGGGGGTTGCCACCTGCAAGACCACCTCGAAGTTCTCTTGCTCACAGAAGTTTGGGTAGTTGCAGGACCACCTGACACGTCGGAGACCCACGGACACAAGATTTTGTACGTAAGCAAAGCACCGACTTCCAAGGAATCAACACACAAGTCTAGGCACTCGCAGTGTGCATTCCAAATACGCTTCCGCGCTAAATCATCGTGATCATAGCGGTTCAGCATCGTTGCCGTCACCCCAGAGATTCCTGAGCGCATGAGTTGGGATTCAGATTCTTTCATGCCACGTGCAAAGCTGTCAGGTACTTATCCATGGCAACAAGTGAAGCCCTAGCACATGGACTTGATAGTTGATAATTATTGGAAGCCATCCCTAGACCATATGCCACACCTAGATCACTGCACAAGCCTTGATAATCACCAGCTCGGTTAGAATGGAGATTTATTTGAGTGTAGTTTTTGTTGATGCCTTTTTTTGGGGGGATGACTTTTTTGGGTGTCCCGGGACCTGGAATGGCAGGACGCCTCGCATGAGAGCACGATTCCTAAGCAAAAGCTGTGAAGAATGATGAAAAATCATGAAACATGATGAGAATTATGAAAAGTAATGAAATGAGAACGAAAATTGTGAAAATCACGAAAAATGATGAACGATACATGATGAGAGCTGATGAAAATCATGAATGCTGATGGAAAATGAAAAGTGGTGAAAGGGTATGAAAACAACAAAAAATACAGAAAATTAAGCATGGGGGGCACTTGAAAAAAGGCGGGGGGGGTTGGGTGTGGGCGCAGCCCCGCACCCCCCCTTTGCAAACAACCTGATCTGCATAACTCTCCCTTATGGGTGACATGATGATTTTTTGTTGCAGCAAGCTTGGATGGCATCACAACAAATGAGGGGGAGGTTCGGACCGTGGAAAGCAATGAGATGATTTAAAGCGATGGCGATGGCAATAGCAAGCATGGATGGCCTTAACAAACGCGGGGATGTAGGGGGGGGGCAGACGCCCCATCCGCAAGCAAAATGATCTGCGTAACCCTCCCTTACCGATGACATGGTGCTTTTTTGTTACAGCAAACTTGGAAGGCCTCAAAAAAGAGGGGGGGGGTGGGGGAGGCGCGGCACTCCCTACCTGCAAAAAGCATGATCCGCATAGTCTTCCCTGGCTGCAAACATAGCCACGGCCCTGAGTGCTGGAAAATGATGGAGATGATGAAATTTGATGACTTTGATGAGAAATGATCATGTATTATCAAAAAAATGTTGTTGGGAAGTGATTCTGATGAAAAGGCTGAAAAATATGGCAACAGGCGAAAAAGGATGAAGATGATGAACATTCATGAAAACTGCAACTTCCAAAACGCACGTCCCACCAGTTGTTGCCTCCCGATCCAACTTTCTCAGCACGGAACTACCCCCCCCACCTCCGCACCCCTTTCCCATTATATTCCATTTTAAGTAAAGTGTAGTTTCTAGGGGGGGGGGGACGCCTACTACTACTACTACTGCTACTACTACTACTACTACTACTACTGCTACTGCTACTACTACTACTACTACTACCACCACCGCCACTACTGCTTCAGGAAGGTACAGAAGGCGAGAAAACCACAGAGCCAGAAATCGAAGAAGCCAGAAAGCCAGGAAGCCAAGCAGCCAACAGAAAGAA
>CAJNIZ010045400.1:10714-44954 GCA_905231905.1 Symbiodinium pilosum
AACAGAAAGAAGGCAGAAAGTCAAGTATGCGATGAGGCCAAGAAGCCAAAACACCAAGAAACCCAGCCAAGAAGCCCAACAAGCAAGAAGCCAAAAAAAAAAACAGAAAGTTAAGCAAGCAAAGAAGCCAACGAGCCGAACAGCCAAAAAGCCAGCAAAGCGACAAAACAGGGGAGAAACAAACAACAAAGGACAAGAAGCCCAGAAACCCAAAGCTAAGCAGGAAAATACCGCGAGAGCTCGATTTCGGGAAAAAAAGTGAGAACGTCCGAGGCAAGAGCTCGATTCCAAAAAAAAAAGTGAGGTTGCTCCGCACGGGAGCTACATTTCGACGCCCAAATTTCACGACGCTCCGAGGGAGAGCTCGGTTTGGAGACAAAATGTGATCGCGCTCCACATTGAGAGCTCGATTTCGAGAGAAAATGTGAGGTCGCCTCACACGAGAGCTCCGTTTCGAGGCCAAAATATAAATAGCCACCCTTAAAAAAGTCACCCCCCTCCCAAAAGGAGTGCCCAAAAATAGACCGCCGCGAGATTTGTGTCTGGAGATCATGGACTGGGAATCTTGGAGATGGAATACCATAACGCAGGGCAGGACAGGAGTCGAAACCAGCTGTACCAATCGCAAGCCCGATCTGGATGCAGCATCTGCATGCAGGCCTCGTACCTAACCAGCAGGGACCAAGTGCCCAGTGCAGAAAGAAAACAATCAAGGAAAGACTTATACAATGCTTGCAAATTCTCAAATCACCCTGAACTCTGACATGAAGGCCTAAAGCGAGCAACTGCAACACCCTCTTCCCAGCCCTGAATGGCGCAGGCTGCGGCTGCTTACGCTTAAGCTCTTGCGCTCGTAGTCTCTAACCTTAGACCCACTGACTTCGACTACCCTCGCGAGAAAGACAGCACATGACAACAGCAACCCAACATCAATTGCACATAATTGCACTACGTCATCTCATGTTTTCCTTGTGGCCCAGCCTGCAATGATGCTCTTGGCTTAACATGAGCAGCTAGCACAAACAAGAGCAGGGTTGGGACCACCTCCAAACAGTGTCAACAGGCCTTGATATCTTACGATTACCAGGAGTGAGGAACCGAACTTATCCGTCCGGATTTTTTTGCTTCCGACTACACTTCACATTCCGTCCAAGCCAGGCCCCCAAAACTATTCATCTCCAACTTTGAGCTATGTCAGCAACAAACCCGTGCAACAAGTCCACTAACCTGTCCTCTCAAGCGTGGTGAGCCCAGCCAAGTCCAGCGCGCGTGCGGCAGAATCCTCACAAAAATCATGAGAGCAACAGACGGATGTGACGTGATGTGACGCTCTAACGGCATTCTAACCAAAATAGCACAACATAGCTGTAATCGGGTCCCAGCTGCGTACTCGGTGCTTTCCCAGACAATTACGCTGCTAACGTTGCAGACATCCCTCAAGTGCTTGCAATTGCCGGGAGAGGCAATGCAATCGCGTTCAGATTTCAGACCATCAAGGTCTCTGGCGTTCTCCAGCTCATGGAATCGTTTCGTCAAATCTATATCATGGGGGTTTTGGAGCTGTGCACACGAGGCTTGCAAAAGACACAAACACATTTCCGTCTGCTCACATACAATTCAGAATCATGACATTGACCCGCGCCCGCTCCAGAGGAAAACAACGCAACACCGGCAACACCAAGTAACGCTGTTTTTCTTAGGGGGCGAGCAGCTATCGGGGTTGGAGTGGGGTCATTAAGTTGGGTAGATAACCTGGTTACAGGTGTTCACTGAGCAAGTCCCAGGCTCCTGTCGAAACTGCGGGTCGAAGAGGTTAGTGTCCTGAAAAGGTCACGGAGAAGACAAGAATCATGACTTAGCGCTTCTCTGTTGCCCTTGCGTACTGGAGGGTGCGAGGCTCTAGTGGCTTTTTAAGGGATAGTAAATTTCAACTTTGGAAGGTGCCGGGTCATTGCTGCCTGAATCTCTTCCATTTCAACTGCGGTACGCTCCATCTTCCTAGTGAAGCAGACCGTCACCGTCTCAGCATATCCATCCATGAGGCGCTCCTCCCTCTGGAAGGAGTTTCTTGCGGCCTTGCTCTCCTGCATCAGAAAGAAAACTGCTCCATATCAGGCCGAACAAATCCATGCATGCAGGACAGAAAACTTCCTTGGAGTTTGGCTTCGCCGGAATTGCGCACAGGGATGCTGCTAAACAGAGAAGAAGCTTATCCCAAGCCTCCGATGCAAGCGCAATGGATGGGTTCCACGTTGTCAGCTGCTCCATGGAAGGGAGCTTGAGCGCATATGCTGGTTGTGCGTAGCCTTGGCACTCGAACTTGGCATCTCCCCACAGCTTGGCAGCATGTCCCATGCTGAGAATGCACCGCTTGTTGCATGCAGCAGAGAAATATCGCTGCTGCCCGTGATTTCTGCTTCAAGTAATGCTTCTGGCTGCAAACTGGAGTGACCTGCTTGCCACATGGTTAGCCAAAGTACTTGCAAAGTACGTCAACTCGTCGCCATAGAAAGGCTCCTGCTGCAACACGATTAGACCTCAAGCAGAGAAGCTGACATCAGTGTCAAAACCAAGCCTTTAACCAACCTTTGGCTGTTTGTCTATTGAAAGATTGGAATGTGGGATACTGGGGTATCAAAAGGCGCGGTCCTCTGGCTCCATTCTGGTCTGTGTATCGATCCTGCCACCTGCTCCAGCTTGGGGAGACAAATCCGCAGGTCAGGAGCGGTAGCTGGGTAGCTCTTTAGCATCGTCACGGGCAGAGCAGTCGGCATCACATGCACAAATGATGGAAAACAACACGGTCAACATGATGCAGCATGACAGTAGGAACACCAGGTGGGGTTTATAGAGCCAAAGCAGAAGTCTCGGAAAACAACATAGTTCATCTCGTGTCTGCAGCCTGTAAGCGTATGATAGAACCTCCAGACCGCATGGCTACAGGCTGGCTGTGTCCCAGCACCGCCCGAACATTCTAAATTACAGGGTCTGATCTTTGTTTGAGGAGTTCAGGGATCCAGCCTGTGCAAGGACTATTTATCTGCCTTCCTATACACAATAGAAATCAAAGCAAACGTCGGCACCTCGATTCCTTTCCTTTCACTGGCACGTGCGCAACACAAATGTAAGGCAAGATTCTTGATTTTTCTATGTGAAGTTTCCTTGCCAGGCAAGCTCTTTGTCTAGCACTTGACTTCTGGAGGACATGTGACTGCCGATTTGAGATCCATCTCAATGTTACCTCTCTCCCGCCTCATGATAAGCTTATCCAGATTCATAGCTACATTATGGTGCGCGCCCCTTCATGCGAAATGAATTGATTGAATTGCTCCGTGGTTCTTTGCTGCCCTCGGAGCAGCTGACAGTCAGAATTGTTTGGCACCATCACTAAGGTTTGGTGTGGGAGTATAAGCGCAACAAAATTACATGTTGCTTTAGCTAAACAATGACCAGTTGATGAAAGAAATCAAATTGAAAACAATCAGCTGCTTCCCTCTGACTCCTCTTACACACTTTCGCGTCGCATGACTCCTTTTGCTTTCAAATCCTGTTAAGACCGGATGACATCATAATCCCACACGCTTAACTGCTTACAACTGCAACTTGCAATGGACGGAGACGCTCGCTTCATAGAGCCTTTGACCCTAAACATGAGGTTACTTTTGTAAACACCAGCCGCCTTGAAGCTTACATGCGCGGGGACCGCGCAACAGCTGCAACTTCTTGTACACAGCCCGGTCCACAAGGTCTGGAGCACAAAGCAGTATGAGACTGGAAAATCACATCCAGCTGTGGCCGTGGGCTTGGCTGACTCGGCTTCAGCATTCTCGTGGGGCTACTCTTTGGTCTTGGGTCGAGGGCCTAGGGCTGTATGACGATGGTGATCGAGCTTTCGGCAGGATCTTGGCTGGCGTTGCCATAATAAAGCCATGTTTGCTTATTAGCGCGCTCAAAGGGCAAAGCTAGCACCTGGTTCTGTCCTCGCCAATCTTTTCAAACTGCTAAGCCTACAGGCCTCACGGGAAGCGCATGCCAGAAACCCTGAAATCTCAACCTGTGGGATGCGCGCGATCTAGCATTTTAAGCTGGAGGCCTACAGCGGCGCACACGACATAAAATGTTGAGACCTAAGCAGAGGACACACGAACTCTGAAGTTTGAATGGCACATGACGAAACAAAGAACCAAGCTCTACATACAAGGCACGAGCTCGTCGCTCCCAATTGGTTTGTCTGGATCAGTCCGGGATGCTTCTGAAGAGGTACTGCCGTTCCGCGCCATCCAATTCGATGAACGTGGCCTTCTGAGGAGTGGGCGTGTTATCGCACCAGGGCTTCGGACCATTTGCTGGCTATGCTTGGGGTACATGTTGTGCGGGGCCTAGGGTTGAAGGTCAAAGGCCTACTTCACAGCCACTCTGCACTTGCTGAACGATCGAGACGTCAGCTCAACTTTTGCCATCTGTTTTTTGTGCTACATTGTCTGGTTCCATCGTTACGGTTCCCATCCAGCTTTGGTCACCAAGCGGTCACCACGTAGTCACAACATGATCACTATGCGGTCACTGGGATAACTTGTTAACAACCTTGGAGATGAGCATGAGTATAACAAATACGAAGCAAGCATGAAGCAGAGATGAAGCACATCTTGTCGAGAAGCCAGCTCCTCTCAAAAAATCAGAGAACAAAACGCGAATGACTGCCGCATTTTTCGGATATAGCAAATTTGGCACAAACCTTTCTGAGAGAAGTGCTGCGACATGGATGCTGACAAGGAGAGCGAACAACTCATTCTTAAACAGAAGGCCTGAGTCTTCCTTTGCCATATTATAAAAACCAGCTACAAGGCATGACTACGATAGCACCAAACAGTGAGAGGTTTTGGGGAAGACTTACGTCCTGCACCAACGCAATTTTGGCAGATCTGGCACTTAAACTGAAAACCCTGTTTGAGTGGCCTTGAAAGCAACATTTTGAGCACCGGACTGGGTGCATGTTCGCATTTCCCACAAATATTAGGATCCTTATCATGGGACTATCCCCTTGCCTGCGCGGCGCGCAGCAGGCTGGGCATGTACCTCGGAGGCTGAGGGAATCTTGCAACCCATTCTTGTTTTTGGAAAAACCTTTTAGGGATAACCTAGGCCTAGTTCATGGCAACAGAGCAGGGAAAGAACAGCTAGCCTTGTTTGCAGAAACACCTGTAACAGCTGTTTCTTGAAACGGTGGGGTGTTTGGCAGAACTTGGAATGACTAGTAATTTTCTGGACTAGTGTTTGTTCTGAGAGCAATGCTCCGGTCCATAAAGGCATGCGACAGTATAGTTGTAGCAAGAGCGGAAAACAAGTCAACATTCCATGTGTTGCAAAGCCCCGTTCCTGAACCTTCCAGAAATCATAAGGTCTGCTTGTTTGCGGCTTCTTGCGTCAAGGCCACTGCTTGAATAATGTACAGTCTTACACATTACAAAGCAGCCGAACGAAAGCAGCCGAAAGTCTCATTCTGGTGTGCATAGTTGGCAAACTGAATCTGAGGGAACCTTGGCTGATGACGGAGCTGGCAACCCGACAAGACTGCAGGGTCCCTGATAAAATGGAACTCAGCTTTCATATTCTAGGAGCTATGGTCTCTGCTGAGTTGCAAGCAAGAAATGTCTGAACTCTGAACCAGAGAACCGCCAGAAGCTGTGTACGTTCCTGACCCTCCAATAGTCTGGGAGTCTGGCAGCACATTGGCAGGGACACGGCTGCTAATCTTCGATCGGTGGAAGAAGAGTGGTCTGAAGTCCGAATTCTATATACGATTTATCAGCAGCACAGATCAGGGCCGGCCCTCGGGCCGGAGCGCGAACTCAACGTTTTGGGAATAATTTTTCCCACAGGCTTTCCGTTCACAACCAGCCCTCCCGCCTAGGACGCCCAGGCACACCACGTGGGAGGAGTACTTGTCCGGCCGGGAAGATGTCAGCACAACTGGCTCGGGATCCTCTGAATCAAGAGGCATGACAGTTCGGCAAACCATTCTTCACCTGATAAGTGGTTGGGCGAGGCAGGCTGACTTCCGATGCGACTACAGGTGCTAGGAACACTGACTTGTGGCACTTCTCAAACGATTGACGTTTCCTGTGGGCTCCATACGTGCCATTGGCGGGAAGGCTTGACACGCGGACTCCAGAGCACCCACACTACAACCAAGTTCGCACTTTCCAAGCAAAGTCCACATATTCTTGAACTACGGCAGGAAAGCCACACTTCCACCAAGCCGCCTGTACGTTCCATTGAAGCTGTTCTCCGCCAAAGAAGTGGCGCACAAACAAGCGCAAAATATTCTTAGCTGGCAGCAATGCGGTGACTGGGGATGTGCAAGCAGCAAATATGTAAGTGTGGAACAAACCGCGTGGCGTGTTTAAAGTTTAGGCAGGAGATCCCTTTGCGTGCTGCAACCATCTTGCAACATTCAGTCTCAAAAAAGGCACACACCGCTACCCGTTCGTGTGGCTAAGCTTGTTTCAACCTTTGAGATAGGCATGCAATATGCCCCCCAGCACACATGTCCTTGAATGCATTCAATACACCAAGCTTCTATAATACTTGTGTGAGATCGATTGTACGTCGCGTCCCCATCCAGGTCAAAGTAGAGGCATCGGGGTCTGCTCTCTTCCAACACCTGCGAGAGCTTGTCGTGCAGCGCAGCAAGCTGCTCAGCCTTCCTACAATGGAAAAACCCAGCAAAGCATTCTTCACCCCCTCCCGATGGGTCTCATGAAGTGCCGTGCATCTCGGCCTCATTGAAGAGCTGGGCCCGTCCTTCTTTGTGATGATTTTCGATCTCCTCCCACAGTTCCTGTGCAGGTAGCAGTAAGAGAAGGCGCGTGGCAGGTGCGGCAAGCTGAAAACCAAGCAAGGCAATGTTGAATCCCAATTAGCGCAGGGATCGCCAATAAAGTAAAGTGTTGGAAGAAAAGGCTTCTGGACCCCCTATTCGATTTGGGGGGGTATAGACCGAGCAAGTCCTTACCGATTCGATAGGAGCCGAAGAATCCCTCTTGCTTTATTGATTTTAATAGGAGCCATAGGATCCCGCAGACCCCCAATTCGTTTTGAGGCCTTTTTATTATAGGGGCTCCCCCTTTCTGTTGGGGGGCGCCCACACTAATCAGGCTCCCATATTTAAAGGTGAATCCATCTATAATAATTTCAGAGGAGACAACTCACTGCGCATGAATAGTGGCAGCTCACTGTACCTGCCACGAACACAAATCCAAACCAAACAAGCATCACCAAACTATCCGAGGACTTGTGAGAGATCTCGGAAAAGATTCTGGGAGCGCGTTGCGTTCACGATGGAAACTGTGTGACTTCAGGGTTCAAAGCTTGCTGGAATTGGATTTCCTGAAGTTGTATGATTGTGCAAATTGTGTGACTCTTGCCTTCTGCTTTGCGAGCAGGCATGACACATGTTATGTGCGCTCCTCGTGGCTGTGGAACATGGCATACTTCATCGCTTGGCCCACAAGTCCACGGCCCTCCTCAGCTTGACTGCGGGTCTGCTGCCTTGTATTTGGGGTGTTTTGTTCTTCCCAGTGCCTTTTGGAGATTCTGGAGGATGTCTGGCTTGTTTGGGGAGTAACTGGAATTCGTTGAATTCATACGCAGGCGCTCGAAGAAAAGCAGTCTCCCGCTCATCAGCCTCGTACTCATAGGGTGAAGCTACAAGCACGCAGTCATCTGACCTGGGCACCACACAATCTGCAATCCGCCGATTAGAGGGGAGGAGTCTGAACAACTCGGAACACGCGAGAAGGTCAGCTCTGCATTGCAAGGGACACGGTGGTGGCCTGGTACAACTGTGGAACGCTTCGATGCCACTCGAGACCATGGTCATATTTGTTGAAGCCTCGCCTGCAACCATCAACGGCCACACACCCTAGTCAAAGCACCGGGGTGCCGGGAGTGCAATGGAGATGATGATAGGGATTCCGGCCCTCTGTCTAAATTCTGGGGGTGTGTTGTAAACGCGGACCACCCAACATCAAAAGGTTTAGTGATACGTCTTGCAAGGGTTAGAAGGCTCATGAGGCAGTGATCTGTGCTGGAATGCGCGCGCTCGCTGGGCTTGTTACACCCTATGCCTCCACTCTCTGGTCGGGCATAAAACACTCACGTCGAAATCCTGCCTCTCTTGTCGCGTCCTGTTATCGCTCCATGGTTTCGCGAATGCCAAAAACGAAAGTGGCGCTCCACGTGCTAGAAGGTATCCACACCGGGCTGCCAAAGTTTAATCTATCATTGATTCATTTGCATCTGCCTTCGGACTTGACACCCCAAACCCAAGCCTGTACATGCAGGATGGCGTCAACGCTGTCCATCGTTCCGCGAAAGCTTTCATGTGTCTTGATTTCTATCATTGTCACTCTTTGTCTTTTATTGGCTAATTTCTGTTTTGATGTCATGATAACCATTGTGGTGGTTTATATCTCATTAGTGGACTAAATACTGAGGAGCAAGCTCAGCGTCAAAAGATAGGAATTTCCAAAGAACATGTCTCAGGATAAGGTCTTTTGAGCTCTGCTGTAGCAATGCTGTGCTCTCGCAACTCTGTCGGGCCACCGTATGCGCTGTGACACAAGCTTAGTCGGGAAAGCAATGCTGCTAGGCATGGCTGTGACTCGTACTTACCAGTGTACTAGTGCTTGCTATCGATCAAGAATGCCAGAACTTCAGCCTTTACGAACAAACATACAAGGATGCCTCCTTTGGTTGGGCTTCATACGCTGTCTTCGGCTGCCCGTGCCTGACAGCCACGCTTACGTGACGAGTCCCCGGCCGGCAGCATGCCATGACCCGGTGAAGAAAAGCCATGGCTGCGGCTCAGACTAATGCACGGCTACACACTCAGCTGTTGCAACTGATGATGTTCCTTTTGCTACTTCACTCACTTAGGCATATGTCTATACTGATGCGGCGTTGTCATGGTGTCAATCTCGGTTGCTTTTCGACGTATTGTCCCTGCGAAATGCGACAAGCAGGCTGCAAACAGCTGCAAGCAAGCGCCCTCAGAAAGTTGGAGGACCAAAGCACCAGACCTCCTCCAAAGATTGTAGACGTTCTGGGTCGCGCGTGAGAGCGTGAGACGTACGGTATGCTGCACACAACTCTGCATCCAGGTCGGTCTCGCAACTTATCCCTTCTGGGTACGCCCAGAACTGTCTCTGGTTCTCAGGCTCTTGTTTTACAATCCCCTTCGGACTTTCACGTTCTCAGGGTTTAGCTGCTGAGCTTTAGCCCAGTACTCTTGCAACCCAGGAGCTGTAGGAGAGAGCTGCAGATCATCCTTCGGGGTCTGAATGTGCGCAATTGTCTCCAAGTCCAGACCAGCGTAGACAACAGCTGGAGCATAAAAAGCTAGACCCGGTTGGACTGAAGTCAGCTTTGACAGCACCTCTGCGGCGTCAATGGCTTCATCTTTTGACGGTTCCAGAACACCTTGGTCATTAAGGTCTGTAGCTTGCAGCAATTTGTCCATGCCTTTGTGCTCAATGGGCCTGCGTCAAAGAAAGTGTGGGTCCAGAGCATGCTTGTGTTGGCAAGCGCGCAAGAACCAGAACTGGAAGCAACAATCTCAGAACCTCTCACAAGTTCCAATGTCAGAAGCTCTGAAAGTGGTGCAGCTAGCAGCTACAAAAAATGCATCTGGTGAGAAAGGCTTCCTGGCCAGAGGAGTCCTTGCTGAGTCATGGGGCAAAAGTGATAGGTCCAATAATTGGGTTGATTTCTTGATCACATCGACAGTGAAGCCTGCAGTGATCTAAGCGACCCAAGCTTCTGTTTCTAATCTACTTTCTGAGATGCAGGAAAAGCCACGGCTGGCAGTGATTGGCAGCGCCCTTCGCGCGCGGCGCGTTTTTGGAGAACCCCGCGGCTCCTTCACATGCATGCACATGACGGCCTCAATTGTTCAAGGCCTGCAGTATTCTAGATCCGACATTGTCAACATGAATCAGGAATTGCGGTGCCAGCCTTAACTCATGAGCATTTGACGACGATGGCCGTGGCTGTTCGCCCTCAAGACAGCTTTTGCAAAGGAATTCCTGGCTCTCAACAGCACCAGGCTGATAATACACAGTACCTCTATTTCCGAGTTCTCGCCCTGTTGCAAGAGCGGGCAACATGGAAAGCACGGTTAGAAAGCTTGTTCATCAAAACAGCACGCACCATGAAGGATGCCAAAGTGCAGTAAGCGTAGTTTTGTAATGTCTTGCCGGTCCTGCGCATCGGCTATACCATGCGGCGTGCCCCCATACGATCGAGGAGTGCCACCCGACCTCGAAGTTTGTTTCGACGCCACGCTGATGGTCATGGTGATTAATCAGCATGACGGAGAGCTACCCACAGACCGTCCGACTTCGCGCATCTGTGATCAAGACAGGAAGCTCAAGCTCTGAAAAAAAATGCAAGCATGATCCCAGCGCATACCGGCATACAACAAGAGTCTGCACATCGCCTGTACGCTGCCACCCGAAAGGCAGCCAGCCCTGCTGGCTGCCAAAAGCTGAGGTTGGCGGAAACTGCTAGACAACATTAGTCAGGCTTCAACGAGTAAAGCTGGCTCAAGAAGCTCTCGCAGACACAAGTTCACACCTTTCATGAACCCTCACCCCCGAGTTGGAAGCAACAGAAAGTGAATGGAGGCACTGCAGCAGTGTCTTGGCGACAGTGGGACATCGGAGCCGCTGCGCATAAGGCCACCTTTTGTGTCAAACTCTGATAAGTTTTGTTTCAGCAAATTCTGCCAGAGATTGTACTGAATCGTGCCAGACTCACCCAAGCGTCTTGAAAGCCGTGCTACACTTCCATATCCACCGGGAGTTCGTTGCACTTTCCATGCTTTTCACATGTTAATGAAGTGATGGCTGGTGAAAGGTCCGTAGGCGGGGCGCCACCAACTCCAAACCAGCTGCTGAGAGTCATCGGGAATGCTCCGACTCTCGTTTTGTTTTGAAGGGAGGGATGCAAACAACATCAAACATGAACATCAAGAGGCTTAGCAAGAATGCACCTGTCCACCCTTACTAACTCTACCACGAGATCGATGACAGTATACAATCCACAGTTCGCGCCGAGTAGCAAGGCAAATCCAACCAAAGTGCGCACGAGGCAGGCCACACAAAGTAGAAGCAAAGTAGCGAAAGAGGTCGAGGACCTGGACAACGGGCTTAGAGGTGCTATGTCTGAATAAGTCCCTTTCAGCTTTTTACGTGATGCTACATGGATCCTCTATCAAACCTCGGGCAACCTGTAGCTCTGCCAGCCAAAGAGCAGCACTTCATTTGCTGGCTTGGCCAAGATGTTCCAAAAGGATGCAGGCTCCTGCCACGTCATAGTTTCGTCCTGAGTATGGTTTGCGAGCCATGTCCGTGAGCATGGCAGCCTGGGCTACCTGATACTTGTCATGAAGCCCTTGTATCCAGCTCTCCGTAGTCCATGCCTTCTGCCCATCCAGAATCTACAGCCTCCGAGCTTGACAGCATCCTTCCAGAACATATGCTTCGAACCAGTTCACAAAAAGGCTTGGGCACAAACTTGCCAAGCTGCCATCATGTCGTCCCCACGAGCCTGCATGCGCGTTTAAACGTGAGTCCAGTCCGTTCGTGCTACAGAGTGCCTGACCAAAGCAACAGGCCCTATCTTCTGGCTGCCGGCATGGAAAAAAGGCCGAGGGAATTACCAAAACACACGGCCCCGTGGTGCAAGGAGCTGAGTAGATGAAAGAAACTTTGTGCTTCCCCAAACTGCACGGCGTGAGCTCTGGCATGCCCTTTCCACGCTTTGACATGGAGTTGGGCTGCGTTTTGCAGCAAATTCTTCCCTGGATAGCTTTGAGAGGCCAAGAAGGCATATTAGCCATGAAGCTGTAAGATGCCATGTTTGAAGTCGTAGAGCGCCTTGGCTATAGCCCTGAACTGTCAGATTGGCCTCCAGGAGCGCCAGGATAGCAGCCAGCACACCTTTTCATGAGGCCAGCGGAAGCTTCATTGACTGGTGAGAAAGCCATGCTGCGCTGTGTCAGACACATGTCCCTTTGATGTGATATTAAACTCCTGGCGTTTTATGATATCTGTCTTGCATCGGGATCAAGCCTGTGAGAGCTGAGCCAACGTGCGCCAGGAGGTAGCCCAGACAGTCGGATTCAAAGGCATGTCCTTGGGCGGTTCCTTTCATTTGCACAACGTTTTATTGATGCTCAGGCTCGCTTGAACTTAGAGAAAGCGACATTGCCCCACCCTTGCACTTACAACTGCCTGCTGGGCCTCTGGTAGCAAAAATTTAAAAGCTGTACTAGTTATTGCATGTAATGCCCAGCACTGTTGTTCAATGATTCCCCTTCATCAAGGCCAGGTATCCGCTGGAGGCTGCTGCGGAGGCCACCAGCCCTTTGCATCAAAGTGCGGTTCACTTGGACGCTTGCATGGGGCTGCTTTGGGCCTTTCTTTGGGTAAGCAGAATTTAGACTTCAAAAGCCCATGTGGGATGAGCAAAGCAATTCCAAAATTCCACACCCTCACTGATTACAGGCAAAGCCCCAGCCACCTCAACACAGGACATGCAGTGGTATGCGAAAGCCAAATGCAAACCTCACTCATGCAGCTCCAGACAGACAACCTAAACAGCAGCAACGCAAATCATATCCCGCCAAGAATGCCGCAACAACAACCACCAAAAAAGGAAATCGAGGGATATGAAGGCCGTCGCCCAAGTGTCCAATAGCTGCTCCGGCCCAGGGAGTCCAGTCACGAACAGCGGCCCCAGGCTCTGCGTCCTGCAGTTGACGCTGGCTGCTTCGTTTGAGCTGGGTAGCGACACAAAATGACCTCTGCTGGGCAAGTGGTCTTGAGGTCCACAGGTTGCAGGTGTTCATGTTGGATTTCACGCAGAACCGAATTCTTTTCGTGATGGTTTCGCAGGTGCACCATAGGTCCCTCTCAAATGTGAGAATGCTTATAGCTCAACATGTGAACAAATTTCAATGTGGCCCTGTAAGCCTCTTGGCAGCGCAGCGTGCCAGCGGCAAGCGCGGCAGCCACAGCCAGGAGCAGCGGTGCTGTTGCCGCGGCAAGGCGAGGGGCACGGCCGCGAGGTGAAACGCCTTGTTTTTGCCAATTGGCCTTGTGCTTGATCAGCAGCTCTTAACTTTGTCAGCGGAGGTCTTCCCGACACCCAATAATGCAACCGAATCAAATCCGTGTAGCCCTCTTGGCGGCCCCAGAAGCGTGTGGCTGCAAGAATGCCGAGCAGTGCCAAAGCTGATGGCACCGCAGCTGCAAGGCCAAAGGCGAAGGCCCCGATTCCCAGACACAAAGCCACCAGCAGAGCCAGGCCTTGAAAGCATGTACATGTACATGCCTTTGGCTGTCACAAGCTCTTAGCTGAGTACATCGGCTCAACAGCCCTGGCCCTTCCACCATCTACCAAGCCTCTGATTTTCTCTGCTCCCCAGACCCGAGCCTTGCAACAGTCGCACCGTGAGAGGCCACCTGAGCTCAGTCGACCAGGCAGCAGCTCAATGGAGAATGGCAGTATGGCTCTGCTATAGGGCCCGAACAAATCAAGGGCAGGAAGTTTCAAAGGCTTGCCAGAAGTATGCTCAACACAGAGGCACTGGCGCAGGATGACCCTGCAAATCCCTTTGCGCAACATCCAATACGCTGAAACCGGCCCATGCAATCCACAAGTCTCCACTTCCCATCTCAGGGCGACCCTGCCACCAATGCCATTTGTTTAGATCAAGCGTATGGAGCGTTTGTCTAAGAAGGACTCAATGGTCATGCTAGAAGCTGGAAAAGCCAATGCAGGGTCAGGTGCGTATCCAAGCGCAGCTCAACACTGCCCGGCCGCTGTGTTGGTGATGGTGTAACGTCCTGGGCCATGACATGCACCAGGAGCGTACTCTCATCTTGAGCGAAGCAGTTTGTACACTCAGGTAGAGCGCTGTGAATCAAAGCCCCAGATGTGTGACAAATGCTCTCAATTCATCATATCAATGGCTGGCCATCAGCTTCTTGGCTGCCATTTTCCGCTGTTTTGCAAGGAAGTGGAGCACTTTGTCCAGGCTGAGCAAACTGGGACGTCTTATCTTGTCCAACTGAACACCGCCAGGTTGCAGCAAATGGCGGTGACTCAAAACCTCCCAGGCCTCTCCGGAGACTCAGTCTCGTCTGCACTGATGCTAGTGTGTGGCACCCGCAGGATTATAGGAATTCAGGATCTGAGCTTGTCTTTGCAAGTGGTCCCTCATAAAGTTGCTTCTGAACTCCAAGGGGGAAGACCTTCCAAATTCTTAATCCCAAGATTCACGAGTTCATTGGCTGTTTGGCTCTCTGCAAAGCAAGCCCATCCCATCTAGCCTTGCTACAAAGACAGGAAATTAATCTCATCATCACCATCACCACCATGACCATCATCACCAACATCATCATCACATATCATTACCACCACCATCACGACCGCAATCACCTCCATCATCATCAGCAGCGTCATCATCGCCATGATCACCATGATCGTCAACATCGTCATCGCCATCGTCGTCATCATCGTTTTCATCATCGCCATCATCGCCATCATCATCATCATCATCATCATCATCACGCACAACGACAACGACGACATGAATCTGTCTGTCGTGAGTCGCCCGGAACTCTGTGACACCTGTTGCTGCACCGCGGCCTGCATGTACGTGCCGGCGTCGCAGCACAAGCCTTCCCAGAATTGAGGGCCCGTTGTTCTTTTAAAGTTAGCCCTCCAGATCTCTGCTGGTGTGTATCTTCTTCCGCCCTAGACGCTTCCGGTTCCACACGGGGCAACCAGGATGGGTTCAACTTGTTTCCTTAGCGACATAAACATGGCTTTCCAAGTTTCCCGAAATCGAAACCCGTCAACGCGCCCTGACATTTATGCTTGCCAGAGTGCCGGGTTGGCGCAGCATAGCGTAGCCTCAGTGAGGCGTCCGACTCCGCCTGCCACCTGACTTAGTTTCTGCCGATCCTTTCTCTGCTAGGACTAGTGGCCTGCGGGCTGGGAGTTTGTTTGTGCTGGCTCGGGCTTGCGTCAATCTGCAGCAAGGAGGTTTTAGGGTCATCACAAAGCGCTTGCAACTGCTCCTGAATGGTTCTTGCAATTGCGAAAGGGCTGCCATCCAGTCATGGTCTCACAACCACTGGCCACATCACAAATTTGACAGCGAGAATTCTTTCTCATCAAGATCAAAACCTGGTGCTCATGCAGATCCATACCGAACCTGGTGCCAAGATCCAGCTGCGAGCTTTCATACCGAGAACAGAGTCATACATCTCCCTTGCAACTTTCTGATGCCGTAAGACCGACCGTGACCGAAGTGCGTAGGCTCTTCCTCCGAGCGTCTACTCGACTCCCTTGAGCTTGACTGTTCAGACTTCTCTTTCGCTATGCTTGGGCGCACGGGTTGAGCTTCAACCCTGGACTCTCAGGATGCAGGTTTGTCTGCTTCCTCCAGAGGGGGCAACACTTCAGGCTGGTACAAACATTGCTGGGATACAGGGCCGACACTCAAAGATTTAATTTACACATCATTTAGTGGGGCTACGCCGCTTTTGCCTCCAAGTGTGGAGCATGAATGCCGCGACAGCTGCACAGTGGCATGCACAGCTGGTGGCAGGGCCAGCTGTGGGGAACTTGCTTGTCAAAGCTACGTAGAAATGCATTCCCCGGCACATGTCCACTTCAAGGACCTGCGCGACATTGTGTGACCGCATGGACCGTAAGGACAGCTTTCACAGCACGAACGGCAAGGTCCCAAGTTCTGGCCCAGAGCATGCTGCTTGGGAGCACATGCGCCCTGAACAACTGCTAGCTCCTATTGAGCCTGCAAATGTCGGGCGAGAGCTTGGCTCACAGCCTCAGTTGGATCTGCAACTGCCTCAGCTGCTGCCAGAAAACGTTGACAATGGCCCAGAGGCTGATAATGGTTGGCAATAGCCATTGAAACTCTCAATCCTCTGTATATCCGCATAGACCAATCGGAGGTTGCAACATCGTGAGCTCATGAATTCGAGGCTCAGTGATGTAAGATTGAAGTTTTGTTTCTTCATTTTTGTTGCGACTTGATTGGAGGTCTAGGGCTGAAGGTCTATGGATTCATGTGGGGCTCCACAATGCATTTTGCCCTGCGACGTCATCTCGCAGCTCTCGCAGGATAAGGAAGATCTTTTTTCAACCCGCCACTACACGCCTCGACTAGTCGCAGGGATGTGTTACTAGTGAGCATTTTGGGATGGGGCCTAGGGCTATACTACACCCGGGAGATATGCAGAATTTGAGCTTCCCGGTTTCAAGTTTAAAGCATCTAAAGATTATTGGGCTCTATAAAACCAACGAACTTCTCAGTCAGCACTTACACATGTCCGGCTGTAGCAATCTGTACGACGGGGTCGAGAGCTCAGGGTTTACGGGTATGGAGTTATTGTTCACGCTTTGGTTGTTGCTCGCTTGGTGCTTTGCGGTTCATCTTCATTGAAATCCAAACGACAGATGTTCAGTGCGATTTGCTGCAGCTGCTTTTCATTGGTCAATTTCTGAATCTGACTTCTTCCAGTGTCTCAGAATGAGAAATGCAAAGGTGAAGGACTGCTAAGATCTTGATCAACCTTCCTGGGATGTCGAGTTGCTGCCTTGAGCTTCATCAGGTAATCTTTCGTCTCGTCCGGAAGGCTAGCAATAAACGCGAAGGAGTTTCTTCGCACCTTGGCTGAAGGCTTCGCAAGCAACCGCCCTGCAGTCATGAATTCTGCGCAGGCCCTTTGCTGTTCAAGAACCATGTCGTGAGACAAATGGAAGCCAGGCGGTTTCTTTCAGCCCCGCAGCTAAGTGACAACCTCAAAGACCAACAAAGGCCTTCACTACTCATTATGGCCGCTTGAAAGCCAGTAATTACAACCAAGGGACGGCTTTCTGAGAAACAGCGCTTGATGTTCTTTGCCCCACAACAGAACGATGACATAAATCCTAACATTCCTCCCAGCAAAGACTGGGGGCGGCTTCCTCCAGCTGGACGAGAGCTGCCGTGACCCAAGCGGGGCTGTCAGGTCGAAGCCCAGCACACACGGCTGCAGCGCCTAAGCGGAAGGAAGTGGTTGGAATTGTGCGGATGCGAATTCACTGAGGATGACTTGCGCTCATACTTGCAATTTGTCGATTGCAAACACTACTTCAGTCTCTGCCGCCCGATCTAAAGAATGAAACCTCTCAAATGCAAGACACGAATTCAACCCCGGATGGCGTCAATTGCTATGTCCTTGAGACCCTGCTGACATCCCTTAGACCCTCGCTTTCGCTGCTGGCGCCTCTCAGTATCGTTCGCCGTAGGACGTCGTCCATGAATGTGAGTACGTAGGCGCTGCCCAAGGCGGCCAGCTCCTGTGAACTCATGTGGTTATCTTGGTGCAGGGAGACGCTACAAATGGGTTCATGAAGTTCACAACTCCAGGAAGCATTCCACATTACGGACGGACCGCTTAATTTCTGGGCTCTCCTCCTCTGCAAACTCTGCGGCATGACGCAAAATGAGCTCGTTCAGCATGTCTATACCTGAGCACAAAAACTCGTAGCTTCCCCGACGACTCAAACAGAACAAAATGCACCGCCACATGCAGGGTTGAAACAGAGTAGATGCCTGCTGCGCTGTCTCCGTCTGCTGCACCAGCAAGCACAACAAGAAGGAAAAGAGGGTTATGAGTCAGTTACGAGGTCCTCCTCGTACCCAAGGCGTCTTGCAACTGTTTGCTGCACCGGCGGGCCCCAGAATTCAAGCATCGACCCTTTACGGAGTCCCTTCGGTGCTTACAAACTGACAGCACAACAGAAAAAACTCCGTGCCTCTGCTACGGCTACTGCACGAGCATTGGCGGCAATCAACTGCGGTCATTCCGTCATACCCGTGTCTGCATAAAACGCCAGGATGCAGCGACGATTTGCAGCACAACTCGCGCTGCTGGCGCCACGCCTAATTATGGAGTTCAAGAGGTCGCGGTTGCCCCTGAGAATCGAGATTCAGACCTCTTTCCTCTCAATGCTAATTTCCACCACAAGCCCCTCTTCTGTCTGATCTGCAAACCTGGCCTCGCGCTCACGCCGGCTTGGTACAGGCTGCCAATGGAGCCTGGCACCAGAAGCTTCTCAAGCTGCGCATTCTGCTGCTGTACCGCAATGAAGCCCTTGGGGGTTAAGCCTTAACCGTTAAGGCCAGCGACGGGAATGGCAAATCACAAAATGTGCTAGCTGTCTCGTGGGATTGCAGAAGCCGATATGCACTGAGACTCTTTCAGCCCGCATCCTTCATCCACCCAAAGCTTGAATCAAACTGCAAGCTCCCCAAACCCCTCAACCCTGCGGGAGCCTGCCAGCGCTGCCAGGACAGAGGGAGGAAAGCTGGCACTGTCACGGCGGAGGAGGACCAGAAGCTGTGCAAGCAGCATGTCCAAATAAGTCTGCCTGAGACTCATGACAGGTAGAAAAGGGCCGGGATTAGGTGGTTGAAGTTAAAGGAACCTGCCTCTGAAGCTTCAGCCTTTCTGACTTTTGTTTCTGGATTGGAATTGTCTGCCACCCTCGCTCAAGGAATCTATGCAAATTGCCTCTAGGACATGGGGTCTTGAGCATGCGTTGCAAAGTTTCCCGCATACAGAAATGTAGAAGGCAGTGGTCTAAAGCAGTATAAAATGCCCACGCTTCTGCAGGAGCAAGCCGCTCTTGGACATCCACGACCGTCATGGCTTTCAAGCAATTCCTGACGCATGGAAATGCATTTGAAGCTCTGAAGGGTTGGTTTTTGAGGTGTGCATCTGCAGCCCTGATTTAACAGTAGTCTCCATAGCTGAACTACGCAAAATCCTACAAGCTATAGGCTATAGGTGCAGTGCCACTTGCAGCATCCATGTCCCATTTGTTGGCAAGATCTACGAAGGCCAAATGATAGCCTCGCCACGCAACATGGCTGGTACAATCTGGTACAGCAATCCCTGAGCGGCAACTTCAGAAGTGGCTGCCGCTGCTGCCCGAACCAGGACTGCCAGAAACATGCCTCAAAAGATCAAAACGATGCAATATCCGCAAGAAATCCGGCAATCTGTGCCGAAAGCCTGTAGAGCCCACAAGCATCTGCTCCAGAAAAAACCTGCACTCACAGCGCAGCGGTGCGGGCATCCTCATTACAGGGAGCCCCAGCGAAGTCATCTGCGGTGCCAGGGCTCCGATGACGGCGTCGGCGCATGCAAGCTGGTTCCTTGATCTTGACAATGTTGAGAGTTGAAACCTTTTTACGGTTCCAAAGCCGTAGAAGCATAATATACCATGCCAGTTGGGGGAACCCTTGTACTGAAAGCAGTATGTTGGTTGAGTACTAGGTCGAATGCGTGTAGAGCGCAGCAAAGAAAGCGCATCGGAACTGACAAATGTATGAAAGCCTGTGCCCTGCTTGACAGGCGTCGTCTCTGGCGGGGCGCGCTCTCCTGCCGCCAGCACCTGCAGCTAGAAGTGGTGCCAAGTTTGTCACCTAATGCCAGGGTTGGGTCGGCTATAGCCCGTGCTCAAGCAAGAGGAGGCAAATCAAGATATTCAAGTGGCACTCTGTCTCCAGTGCCCACCCCTTTCCGTCGCCAGCACCTGGACTAAGTGCCTTGGGGGCTGCATACCGATTAGACCTATGCTCTCTCCTGCAGCGTTACCTCCACGGCACGTACAAGGCTTCCCGTGCTCAGGCGGTGTGCGTTGCGGGACAGGGAGTAGCAGGCTTTTGCGTACCTGGGCTTCAGATAGAGCGTGGCCTCTTGTTTGGATTGACTTCAGGTATGAAAGCCATGAAGGCCCTTCGTATGAGTGTGGGCTGTTAGAACCGTTCCTTAGACACGGGTTATGCAAAGCATTGATGTCAGGCCTTCGTCCAAATGTCGTCAGCGCAAAATTCCGCAGAAGTCAAAGCTTCTGCGGTTGACTTGAATTGCTTTGGCCGAGCGAGCGAAGAGGTACACAAAAAGGCCAGTTATCTGGGCCAGCCCTGGATTCAGAGATCATGTGTTGGCGCATGGCCCAACATCCTCCTTTCAGCAATCACTAGCGTTTGGTTCTTTTTTGGGACATTGTGCTACAGCAGAAGGTTCTGTCGCAATCGTGTGCCTGATGAGGAAGGCAGGAGGCCGTCATCCATGTAGAAACTGAATGGGGTTCGTACAAGTATCTCTTTGACGATCATTTTTAAAGAGGCGCGGCCAGTCGGGTGCAGAATTACCTTCGTTGCAATCTTCACTGCCATCTGGGCTATTTCTGCTCAGCAACCCTGAAGGCCAGCTCAGTTACATGCCATTCACCAAGGCACCGCAGGTCTTCAAAAGAGTGCTTCGCCAGCTCCTCCACAGCCTGCGGAAAGCGACCCAATTGTGAGAAGAAATCCGCATTGACTACAGTTGACTACAGTAGGTCACAACTGATTATCAGCGATTGGTGCAGGATCCTTAGCTATTTGATATAATTTCTGGTGGCCTGCTGAGCTGGGACCGTCACCGGTTCTGGAGCCGAGCCAGGTCTTTGGGCTGCCTCCTCCTGGTTGGATGCGATGGTAATGGTTTGATGGGTCTTCAGCGAGTCTTTTGTGTTCGGGATGTGGGGATTGCGCAGTACGGCTCCTTCTGCTTCCACAGCTGTTGCATCTTGGCCTTCCGTTCATGGCGCCGGGCCTTTCGCGTGGCATCAGAGCATCTCATGTCCAAAGTCTGAACACATGCCCCGAGCACTGTGACAAAGGCATCGGCGAGCCTCGGCAACACGTAGCTCGCTGTTGGCATCATCAGCAGGACCCACAAACTTCTCTCCTGCAAGACCACGTTCCAGAAGTGCAATGCGCTCACGGCGTGTAAGTTCGCGGTGGTCTGCATCTGCCTTTCTCAGGACTTAGATCGACTTAGGCTTTGTACACGAAAGTAAAGGGGAGAGTGCAAGTATAGTACTGCAAACCTGGCGGCAATATCTGCTGGGGATGGCGGCGGTGGGTCCATAGAGCTCAGGTCGAACTGTTTCAGCCACTCCTCGCGTGCGGCCTTCAATGCGTCAGCCGCCTGGAGAGCAACCTTTGGTGCTGCAGCTAGCTCGTCGCCTTCTGCGCCCCCTTCCCGATCTGCTGCTCTGGGAGCTTCCACGGGCTCTTCAGCTTGAGCTAAGCCTTGACCAGCATCCACTGATGCCACCTCAGCCACATCCTCACCCTCACACTCGGCAGGTTCGACAGCTTCGAGACGCGGCTGCGAGTCTTCGGCGGCAGGGAAGAAGGACTCCCACACCGCATCCAGCTCAGCGTTCAACTCGGGATCCTCACTATCCTCTTCCAGGCTCGGGTCCAGCTGCAGCCCCTTGGGCTCAGCATGGTCCAAGGCTTCTTCAGGATCCAGAAAACTGTGCTGATACTCATATTTGGCCTCAACTTCTGAAGAAGCCTGCAGAGTCTGGTCGACGTCATCTGCTTCGTCCCGGCATGCTGACAAAGCCGCTTCGTCAACGTCAGGAGCCTGCGCTTGACTCTCGGAATGGCAGCCGAAAACTGCGGGTGCCGTTTCTGGCTCAGCAGCAGCATGATGCGTACCACCTTCCGCGCGCATTTCCGCAGATGATGGGCGGGCATGGCCGTGCAGCATCCGTTCCAAGGCTGCCGCAGCTTCGTTGGCTTCGGCCTCCACGTGGGAAAAGCGCCCGTCGACGGCTTGGACAGTATGTGCAGAACCGTTCCCATGCTGATCTTCACATGCCTCGGGCCTTGTTGACGGAGTCACCGGGCTATCCACTCGCAGCGTAGCCGGAATTTGTCGATAGACTTCAGCTGCTCGATCGGGGTCTGCTGTCTTAACAGACCTGGGACTGAGTCAGCAATCTTTACACGGCTGCTCTCCAGAATAACGAAGCGTATATGTGTACACCTACGTATAGATGGCACATATTGCATAATGAATATTGCATATGTTTCCTGTCTACCCATGGTTGACTATGGACACTAAGGGGTAGGTCAAGGAATTGATATTGAGGACGCCCCGATGAACTAGACTAGGTGGAAAACAGTGGGAAACGTTATCAACTCTGCCAAGCCCAACAACAACTCCTCGTCAGGCGACTGTACAAAAGTTGTAATTCTGGCGAATCCGTTTTGTTGTGGGCATGCTAATAAGACCGGCCACCACGTATCCACAATCTATACCTGCATTGATTGCTGAAAAGACTGAGGTGCTGTTTGACTTGAAGACTCGGCAAACACGGTGCCCGTGAACCGCTCTGAACATCTATGAAACCTTTTGAGCGGTCTTTGCTCTGGCATCTGAACTAGGATGACTGCAAATGTTAATATTAGCATTGTTGTTGTGACATTGTGGTCCTGTTCTCACAGTCTCATTCAGGTCATATACATCCATTTTGTGCTGCTAGTCCTTCGAGTGGCTGTAGGAGAAGATCGAGTTTCTGATTGGCATCCTTCAAAGCTTCCACATCCTCCAGCGCCTGTTTTGCGGCAGCGAGCGAAGTACAAGTGTAGGGGCAAGTTCAGGGCTGAGGGTTCAGAGCACCAGTTGAAGTTGTATGGTTGAGGATTCCTCAGTCTGCCGATTTCATGCTCTCGCGTCGTGCGGAACAAGTTTGTAACCTGATGCCCGGACACCAGCCCGCGTGAGGTCTTACAAGAAGCGCAGAAACCTTATCCAAGCAAGCTCCCTGGAACAAACCTTCCAGACCCTTTGTCGAACACACGGTGTACTTATGGCGTGGACAAGCCCCGTGCCCGCCTCCTTCAGCCGCCGGTCCAGTTCAGTGCTCATCCATGGCAAAGCGTGGCAACGATCAGAGAACGTGCTGGGATGCTGCGGCAAAAGTATGCAGGCTGCGAAGGTGAAGCTCGATTCACTAGATTGCGTGCACATGAGACACGAACCAGCCACACCGGGACCCCGTTATAAACAATGCGTTCAGGCTGCGAAACGAACATCACACCCCCCCCCAATAGTCCCAGTGCGAAAAGCAGGCATCCTCACTTGCTGTCCACGTCACTGGTTCCACGCAGCAGCCACCAGCACCAATGGCGGACCCTCCTGTGGCTATGGGCTGCTGGAAATCTCGGAACGCATCTTTTTCTCCAGGCATGGGGGTCCACCAATGATTTTTGTATTCATCTTCGAATTGAGATTGCAAAACACATCCTCAAGCCTTGCACTCAAGGAAGGCAGATTTACAGTCTCCTGCGACCATTGCCACACAATCAGAAGGAGCCGGCTTAAAAGCAAACAACCCAGCAGGATCCTCTGAAGGACTGTCCTCCGCCTTCGCATGCTGTGAGGACATCGGCTGCAGAACGAGGAGCTGACCGTGCTGGCAGACCTCTCGCTGAAGGTCGAAGGGTATGTGTGCGCAATCCCTGTGGCAACTTGGCCATGGGAGAAACATGCTTGCTAGAAAATGCAAAGCGGCACAATTCTGCCAGCCAGAACAACACCAACCTAGCCTCCACCCTCCAGTGCCTACAGCAGTCAGGTCGTGAGTCTGAAGCTCAAAAACTGGGCACTCAGTCATCTCTGCACCGTCTCTAATACTGTAGCAGCAAAGAGTGAAGGGGGTCCTGAATCGTAGGAAAACCTATCATCATCTCCAGAACAAGCCGGACGCTCTAAGCCGCGGCTCTTTCTGAAAGACTCACGCTGCAAGCATAAGAAATTCACACATTCAGCATTTCTGTCGATGGACATGCTTCAGCCAGTGCAGTAAATAGCAGGTACAACTCGTCATGGTTAACCTGTGTGCAAAAGCGAGCATGACATTGGCAACTAATCTGCCAACTCCGGATGCATGGCCCTGCCTGCCAGTACGCTGCACGCACGGCCAGCGGCGATGCATCTCCTTCCGCTGCGGCTTGGCCTCTCCCACCCCCTTCGTTTCGGTTGGCAAGCAGTCATGAAGCATCTGCAAGCCTTCGCAAGGGTCGCGCACAGGCTGGACACCCCCAGGGTTGAAAATCTTGTAAGTGTCGTCGCTTTTTGGAAGCTCGCGCTTTAGCAGTGACAGGGATCGTGCGCCTGGGGTCGCCATCCTCGCAACTGTCGTCGCTTCGGACGCCCGACTCTCTTGTCCAATAAGCGGTGTCGGAGTGACTGCCAAAGACTGTTCGCAACTGGCATTGAAAGCCTTACGCAATCAAGGAAAGCTTTGTCTGAGAATGATGTTTTGGCTGTTCTCCTTGCTTAGCAGTTCCTCTGACACCAGCTGCGTTTAGCTTGGGTGCGAGTTGTTGGTACGCTGTTACAGCACTGGACGGATGATTTTTCCGCTTTTCCTTCGTCGAAAGGAATTTGCAGAAGATTTAATCGCCACTATAGATGAGTCTGTAGGTCTAAGCCTGCGGAAACGTCGCTCAACGCTTCCGCGTGCTTTGATTGGAACAATTTTGTGGGCTTGCTGTTCATATCAGCCTCTGTGTTGTGTTTCCAAGGGTCCTGAAAAGATGAAAGGCCCCCGACATGAGCTCTAGCCTTCATCATTGAAACCACATCACATCTACCCTGAATAGCTTCACAAACAGCATGCCACAAATCTGCATTGTCAAGCTTGCTAACAAGACTCGGATTGAAACTGTGGCGCTTCAACCAGCCACAAGTGTTGACAACATACGTGCAGTCCGAAACTATGCACAAGTTACCCTTTGAAAGGACAGAGATAATGACCAACACTTTGAGAAAAGAGGCAATCACGCACTCTGCCAAGTGCTGACAACACTCCAAACTATCCCGTATGCTGCGTGCTGAGGGGCCAATCTGCAGATGCTGCTTGGGCTGGCAGGTCCAGTGGTAAAGCGGGGGAAGCCAAGGAAGAACCTCGGTATAAAATATATTACAAATATGAAGATGCAAGGCCCATCATTGCATGGCAATAGCTGTCGACACGCTCCAGCGAGTGTCTACCGCCTGAAATTTTCTGCAAGTGCAAGGCAATCAACAAAATGAGAGCCATATAGAGGTCCGCGGTTTGAGGTGAAGTTTGCTTCGCGATGCCTGGGCATACAAGTCTAAGACTCTAAGACACTAGGACACGAGGACACGAGGACTTGTCACTACTTGGGCTAGGCCTCGTCAACGGACGAGAACCTAAAGTGCTTCCCTCTGAGAACCCCGGCCGGCTGGCGCCCAAGAAGTGGGGCATGTCCCAACCGCCGGCCAGCAGTGAGGGCTGGAAGGCGCCTGGCAGGCAGCAAGCCAAACCCCTGTCCTGCACAAAGTAGGTGAATAGTCAGAGTTGTGCAAGTTTATTCAGGAATTTCTGACTCATAGGAACCTGTGGAACGCAGTCACCCATAATAGCCCAGCCTGCGGCGATGCTGATCTTCAACAGTACGCTGAATTAATTTGACATCCATTCCTACCCGCAGCAAGAGTACTGTGGATGAAGTTCCCGGACGCACCCGCCTCCTCAAGCAAGGGATGTCACCTGGTTTGGGCCACCCCCCCAACATGTTCTCACACAACTGGAAAAAGTGTATGCTTGCGCGTGCAAAAAATGCGCTGCCGCGGCCTCATTCTCGCTGAGAGGGTGGCATCTTTTTTTGTTATGTGCTATGCGACTATGTGTGTAGGGCCACAACATTAGTTGCACATTCTTTTGCAACTTCGGCTGCAAGCTCATTGGCTGAACTACAAGTGCTGTATCTGGCTACGATCCCAAGAGCAAATCCCACTTGATGAATGTTGGGCCCAAAGTCCTAGACACAGGGCAGCCAAATGGACGGAACGCTAGGCAGAATAGAGCTCGACGCGCAAGAACCCTGCATGCCAGGATGCAGTAGCAGAACCCAATTGCGCACTGAAGCTCTTAGACGCGCGTGTTGCAAGAGCTTGCCCTGACGATGATATGGTTCACCAGTTGTTCCGAAATCCCTGGAAGGATGAGGACGGCATCTTGGAGGAAGCCAAGCAGCAAAGCACGCGAGCAGGGTCCGCCAACAGCTCCACAGAACTCCTCACATGCGCAGCTTGGAGGTCGGAAACCCCTGCGTTTCTGCAAGAAACCGGATGTCCATCACAATGCTGAGTGGTATCAAGCACCTGTACCCAGCCACCGAGGGGAGACTCATGTGTGCCCAAGGCAAACACAACGCCTAAAACACAACACAATCAGCAACAAGAATGGTCCCCTGCTCCCAGTTGAAAGAATACACATGGCAGGGAAGGACATCTATGAAGATTCCAGATTCTTAGATGCACGCTGCACCGCTCTCAACCAAGCCTGATGCCGATGCCCATCGCCATTCCAGCAAGACAAACCAGTACAAGGGGAAGCAGCGTCAAAGCTGACCTTACGAAGAGGCACTCTCTCTCTCAGACCTGCAGGTGGAGGGCGTTCCAGCTATCTGAGGCTAAGGTTGAAGCGGTTGAAGCCTTCTGGCAGCTTTATCTTAAATTAAAGATCAGTCTGCGCACCCATCGAATCATACAGCCCCATGTAGCAGAAAGACGTAAGATCGAGACAAGCCTGAAAACGGCTACGGGCTGCCTAGGGGGCTTCACCAAACTGAAAACGAAAATTAAAAGCAGCACCCACAGTAGCCCTTCAGGCCCTTCTCGGGATTCTTGGGTCATGGTTCTGTTTTGTCAGCCCACAGATCAGGGACAAACCATGACAAACCCCAGTCGCGATAACTACGCAAGTCTTCAACGCACTGCAGAAGCCCAGCCACGCAGAACACTCTGTTCCCGGCAGCACATGGGGAGGCAACGTCATGGTCTCGTTCGTCTCGTTCACTCCTGGCCAGAGGACTTTCCAGTTCTGTTCTGGGAGTAGCATGCCAGGGGATCAGCAGTTTGTGGCATGCCATGGCCCTGTGCACTCACCGGCACTCACTCGCAGCACGCTGTTTTGCCCGATGCATCAAGACCGCCTCTCCAGCTACTGTTCCGCTTCAAGCCAAGAAAGGCTGTGAGAACTGCATGGTGAGCGGCGGTCCCGGGGCTGCGATTTCAGCCTCAATCTGAAAACGGGTTGAGGCTGGAAGCAACATCCGCTGCCGCCGAAGCAAAGCCGTTAGATACCGCCTCCGAATCCTCCTCTGTGGTGGTCTCTGCCGCAAAGACATCGACAGTGAATGTTGTGCTTGTGGTTGTGGGGCATGCTTGCCTGATGTGGGACAAGCAGAAGGAAAATGTACAAGGTGCTGCCGTGGAGAAGCTCTCCACAAGTCAGTGGCCTACCTTCTTTACTTCTACTGTTCCTGGAATGGGCGCTCACTGGATATTTCTCAAAATGAAAAATGCAAACTCTTCAACTTTCATGTGCAATCCCTTCAGGGAGGCCTTTTGCACCGATGATTTTGTGACTTGGTCCGCGGTTTCGTGCACTCCGCGCCCTCGCTGGCCTGCTCGCTGCGCTGCCGGGTGCGCATGCCACCTGTAGGGTCTCATCCCAGCACTGGCTGCATTACGCATCACATTACCGGGCAGGTTCTTAATGGAGTCCGTTACGGGAACTTTCAGGTCAGCAGTTACCAGGCGGGTATCCTGCAACATACAAGGCTTTAATGGGGACTGTGTATGGCTTGTATGGGGGAAACTACTCGGACCACGGGCCATATTTTGCCGTTGTGTTTTTTTTGCAGCGAAATGTGCGTCATACCTGGATTTTGCTGGGATCTCAGAAGCATGAGCCCTAAAAATGCAGCACAAACTACTTGGTTTTATTCACGTTTTAGGGTTTAGAAACGTATGCTCTTGGAACACGAACGCTGATATGGTGTGGGCATGGATTCTCTGGTTACCGTATGCTCTTGAAACACAAACGTTATTATGGTTTGGGCATGGCTGCTCTGGTTACCGCATGCTCTTGGACCACGAACGTTATTATGGTTCGGGCATGGATGCTCTTGCTGCGGATGCGCTGGTAGCGCCGTAAACGGCTCAACAACGCCCAAAGCTAGAGAAAACACCACGGGAAAATATAGCCCGCGGTCCAACCACCCGCCTGAAAATTTCTCTTATTAGAGCTTCATCAATAAAAAGTTCAAGCGATTAAGAGCTGATCTCTTATCAGCTGATCAGCATGTGTGCGAGCGTCGCTAGCACGAGGACTCTGCAGCATAAAGTCCGACATGCAACCTATATCAACATATGCAAAGGATGCATTGTAATGGAAAACTTGTTCGACACTTTTCGGGGGCTCTTACGTGACCAACCGGCGCCTCCGCAGGTTACAGTGCACCTGGTCCAGTCTTTCCAGGAACCCCACACGCAGGAATCTGTGTCCTCCACGTCTTCCAATCCGGCTTCCCTTCTTAGAAGGTGACCGGAAGCATCAATCGCCAAAGCTCCCAAGCTACTCACAGAAGCAGCTGGCTCTGGGCACAGGATCAGAAGGCTCAGCAGGCTGAGCCGAGCAGGTAGTGCACATGAAGCTGAAGGCCTGAAGGGTTTAGTGACACTCATCGCACCTCTACAGGTACTTGGGCCATGAACAGCACGGAAAGCATGTGCACTGCCGAGAATGCCAGCCCTGTTCGGCATGTCGCTACTTTTGCCTTCGGGGCCAGGTCTGTGTCATGGTAGCTCAAGAGCTGCTGCCCGCCTGTGTCGTTGAGCTGCAGCGACTGAGTTGTTGATGTCATCGACCAGGTCGAGGTAGAGGTCTGGCAGAATATTCACGGTTGCAAAATGCCGGCATGACTGGTGCTGCCTCAGCCCATGCAGGCGGTCCTGCCAAGTGTGACCCTTGCTAGATCTCCAAGGAAAGTAGTATCGGACTCATAGCCCAACATGTTCCAAAGCGTAATATACATGTCCAGATCGTGTCAGGAACTCAAAATCGCTTAGGACACCCAATGAAAAACACTAGCACCAGTGCTTGCCACTTGCCCTCTCACTGCCGTATGTGGCGCATGGAAAGACGAATGCTGCTCGTAGACGTCGTAGACATTGGGTAATTACTAGGTTTTGTATATCCTCAGAGCGACGACCGTGTCAGGGCTCTCAGAGCCCGGCATATGACGGAAGGATGGTGGTCGTTTGACCTTGCATCTAACATGAAGCATGTGAATCAGTGGGGACAGCGTTAGGCTACAGCCCTGCTGCCCACGCAGACAGATTCTCGTTAGATGCATCAACATTTGCACGGACAGAATTCCGGAAGATCCGTACAGCGAAAGTGCTACCATCCTTGGGCAGCTGTTTGCAGGATCAAGAGCAGTCTGGCTGGCAACCGCAGAAGTGACAACACAGGTTTTGAGATTCCTGCGCAAAGTAGCTCAAAACATGTTCCTGCACAGGCATCCTAAGAATCCAGCAATCATCATGTTTGCCATGCAGTTGATGGCTGTACTTTTTGGGACTGCCTCTGATGCCTGCCCGATTGCAGCAAAATGCAGGAGCTTTGAGACGCGGGAGTTTGGCCCTTGAGCAAGTCAGGAGTACCCAGCTGAAAACCTAAATGGAAGCCAATTAATGCCATCAAGGTTCGCAGCGTGAGTGGATCCAGGGTGACCTCGCCGCCCGGCGGTGCGACAACGACGCGCGCACTGGACACCTCAAAGTTGAGCTGCGGTTGCTGGGTGTGGCTTCTTGGCGGTTCTAGTGTGCCTGCTTGGGGATTCTGGGAAGTTACTCCCGTAGAACTAGACAGCCAACTCGTTCAAGCTGGATGCCGGCCTGATCTAACTAAGCCCAAGCCTGCATGGCCCAGTTCCGCAACTGACAATCTTCCTGCGCACTTGAAAGTTGAAGGCTTCGCAGAACCCTTTACCATCAAACATTCATTTCCTGCAAGTACAGCGCCAGAGCTGCAACTACACACTCCTTGACTACAACGTGGACACAAGGCACTGTGGCCCCGCCGAACTCCACCCGGTCCAGGCGTGTCTCATCCTCAGTCAGCCAATTGCAACATGTTCGACCCAGGCAGATCAGTGCAGGCAGGAAAAACTGATCTTTAATCGGTCAGGAACTCAAGTTACATGGGAATATGTCTAGGTGGTGTGGTGAAATTCAGGCCGCGTATTATGCGTATCGCGGATAGCATGCTGCTGGGGCTTGGAACGCGTGATGGTGGAGTGCATACTATCCATTGCGAGTGTCACCACGTGCACTACGAACTAAGTTCCAAAGGAGGGCCCGTACAACACAACTCCTGTTTCGAGCACTTCGTGACAACACGCTGGCAAATCCAAAAGACGCTGGCAAATGCCCAGCATGAAAAAGCAATTCTGCGGCTTTGCGTCCCTTGACCTCCCATAATGCTACTATCTGCCAAGATTCGAGAACCCCTTGCCACGTGTCTGCGGCTGCGAGATATTCGGTGATCTGCCGTGTGGTCGCGCCTGGCATCACGGTTCCCGATCCACGCAAACTGACTCGAGCACCCGACAGGTCCCAGCAGCTCCAACAGCACAGCCGAACATCACAAACATCATGCGTAGGCGAGGTGTTTGCTTGCCGTTGCCTTCCACCTCTCTTATGGGATTCCGTGTACTGATCAGTAAGCAAAGGGACTGTGAGTAGCTGCCTGCGCGCTCTAATTTCGGGAGTACCAACACAAGCACCGGAAAACCTGGCCTTGCAGCAGATCCCTGGAGAGCTGGGTCGCTGTACCGAAGTCACCTGCGACTCAGCCCCACCCCCATCCAGGTTCTGGAAAGCCCTTGTGCACGGCGTCCGTTGTATTATGAAAGCGCACGTGCCTGCTTTGCAAAGGCAAGCGTAAGTGTGTTGAGCTCCTGATCTTGTGGCGTGCCATGCTGCGTCATCGTTCGCACGCCCCCCAACATGCAGTCCTACACAGAGACCTGCCTGCTACCCCTGGGCGGATGCGAAAGTCTGCCAGCAGCGCGAACCTGGCCAAGGCACAATTGAGTTCCAGTGGAACTGTGAGTGCAACATCCTGCTAGAGGACGGGGGCTGTGTGCGAAGCTTGTCGCGACTTGTCGGTGCTGCTGCGAAAAGGCTTCTCTGCACCTCCGCACTTGGCTGGCAAGCCGGCGCAGCTGCCCAGTTGGAACCAGGCCCTGCAATAAGTGCAGCAAATCCTGCTGAGACTCGACGAGCCCCCGTGTCAGTCAGAGAAAATCAAACATGTCACTGCCACTCTGACTCAGAGCAATGTAAGTGCCCGAGCCAAAACCTTTTTTGAGAGCTATTTCCAGCAATTCCTTTATCCGGAATGACTGCCTTCGTTCGTGAATTTTGCAGATGCACCCATGAGGCCTCCCAAATATTGTCTACTATTGGGCTCTTACCTTATAGGCCCGGGACTTTTGACTTATCGTGAATTCCGGGCTCAGCTGCTGGGGCCCAGTGCGTCAAGTGTAAGTGGGTCTACCCATAGACCCGACACAGACAATGCAGACTTAGTCAAGCAGTCAGATTGCCCAAGCAGCTGTGGACCGACACTTTACCAAAAGATTGCAAAAGTGAGCCCACAGGAATTCAAGCAGCCAAGGCTCGATGCTCAAGATTTCGACCTGGCGCAAAATGTGTCCGTGATCAGCATGGACTTGTATAAACACCAAATTTACTGATGCGTCCTCAGATCATTGATGCCTTATTTTGTTGGCCACAGCCGAGATTTACCATCACCGCAAACACTGCGACTGCCCCATGGAAGCCAAGATCCTGAACCGCTTGATGGAAGAAACACGTACTTTGAAAGCATGCCGGCTTCGGAAGGTCTCACAATCCCAAATGTCGCGCCTGGCTAGGCTCGATTCCTGGTGGATGGAAGCACTTCAAATCAACTCGTGTGTCGTGTGGATCAAGCTTTGGGAATCGCTGGTGTTCGGCTAGGCTTGCGATGCAGTTCCTGCAAGATTTGTGTAGGCCGCGCTTGCATGTAGGTCGCAGCGCAGCAGCAACATCCGAACCGAATGAAGGCATGCATGGCAGAGGAAGAGGTGAGCGCGCTTGCTACTGAAACCTAACTTGGACCCGAACGCACATCTTAAATTATGGCCTGGGACGCCACGACTGATGCCAAGGCTGAGAAGATTGCGCAGCTCCTACAAGGGCGAAGAGAAGCGCCTACTGAGCCGCTGTTCCTCAAGTTGCACTGACCTTGTCAATTGATTTAGGTTTCACCTCAAACTCTTGCTTCCAATGACATCTAGAAGGCTCAAAACACAAAGACCTGGGGGATCTTTTTCAGCCAGGGGCATGTCATGGAGGGCTTGGGAGCGGAGAGAAGTTGCCTTTCCTTGGCAATGCTGCGCAGTGAAATTCCGATGGGAACCCAAGAAGACCCCAAGGGCTGTGACCCCATGCTTTTGACTCAGAATTCTTGCTTCAATCCCTGCCTGGCTCTTGAACTCCGTGAAGCCCTAAAATCTTTTCGGGCGAGATGCTTTATTCGCGGCTGCCAAGCTTGGTTCTCAACGCTATCTGAACCCCTGAAGAGTTGAAAAATCATTGTCAGACCCTTTCCCCCCAGCAGCTTTTCATGACCAACCCGTGATCCTGACTGCGTATGAACTCGTCCAGAGAGAAATTGTCGAATGCCAGGCTGAGGTCGAGTCGCAGCCGGCCTTGTTGCGACAAACATTCTCCATACAGCTTCCACAAATCCCCAGAGCCTTTTGGAAGCTGGCATCTGCGTGCACGAAAAGCCGACTGCTTGCTTATAACATCCCCTCAAAGGCCCAGGAGCAAATCCGACACACGTTTGGCAGCACAGTGAACATGCGCTGACTATGCGTTGCATAGAGAGGCTTTCAAAAACAAGAAGCTTTTGATTGGGAAAAATGCACCTGTGACACCACCACGGCTCTAAGGCAATATTTGAAAAAACATCGTCGCCAGAAAAAAACACCACCTCAAGCAAGACCCTCATTTGATCTGACATGATGTGACATGATCTGACTGCAGGCGCGAGTCCGTACACCTCGGCTGTGCAAAGAGCAAGACTCGCCGCGACTGCTCTGCAGGTTCCCAGAACCAGCGCATGCTGCCCTCTTAATACACATAAGTACGCTCGCTACTGTAACAATGGGCACGGACAACCATTATTCTGCGCATCAAACAACTTGTGCCCAAAAGCATATGGGCGGTGGCCTCTTTTAGAGCCAAATTCTGGAAATTGTTTGCAGCGTCTCGACCCGCAGCTTGGATACCTGGAACAATTAGATACTAAGAAGGCAAGGAAGCCGAAGAACCCTCTCCTGGACCCAGGATTCCAAGAAGGTCAGTTGTGTGAGAGAGTGAACCTGATCGCGGTTTCTGCATGCTCGGCAGCAACATGCTGGTGTGCCAAGACACAAACGCAGTCAGAGAGCCATTGCCTTCCGCGATGCGCAAAACTGTTCACCAACAGAAGTCAGAGTAGAGATTTGCAAAGATAGCTCTGGGCAACAAGATCAAACTGGCCGGAATACGTCGCACAATAAGTTGGGTCCAAACAACTTTCTGGTACCAGTACAGCCAAGATGTGGCGCTTGCGACACGCGCCTATGAATCTATCTTTTTTTTCCCCTCCCGCTTGGCTCGAAGCATGCAGGGCAGACAGGATCACAAGACGAATGACTGAATCCATTAAATCTCACTGGTGGGTTTGCGTAGGCCAAATGCCACAAACTTGCAAAGACCAAGCTGCTAGTGTTCATCTCAGACTCGTTCTGGATCCTTTGCTGCCACTTTGTAAATCCCATCAATCAAATGCTGGCACTTGCCAGACGCATGCCACAAAGATCCAGTATTCTGCCGCCTGTCATCAGATCTCTCAGATCGAAATCAGCCCGAGACATTCCAGCATCTGAAACAAGGCTTGTTCCCTAGCAGCCTTCAATAAAGGGTACACCAAAGATTCAACACTGGCAAGCTGCAATAGAGTGTCTTGCCTGACCTTGAAGCTAAGATTCCACTCTGAAAGATTGCCATCTAGCTCAGTGGACTCGTGGGAGGCGTTGCCTGGTTCCGCAATGAGGGAGGCGTTGTTCTCCGTCTCGTTCCATCCCTGAAGCCAGCAACATCTACGGCGTGCATGCCGGTTCACTGCTAACCGCAGCTGATCATGATGGAGCACTGTGCACCAGAAAAGCTCAACAAATCCTCTGAGGGCAGGACGTCGCTGTCATTGGCCGTCTCATTGCCAGCAAACATTGTTTCCTCCTCATATGGTATCACTGCCACATCCTGTATTCTTGGCAAATGCTTGGGGCCGCCCATAAATGCGTGCCAGGGAG